>OVBL01000064.1:0-290161 GCA_900406555.1 Pseudoturritis turrita
TCGATGCCATATCAGTTACTTTTTCTTTGCCATCTCTTACTTTCTCATTTGAAAAGCAGCCAGAGGCAACAACCTTGATTCCTTCTCCTTTGTTGTCTTTGCCATCTCCTTTGTTATCCACCGTCGTCTCTTCTTCGTCATTCTGCAAAATTTCAAAGTAATGACTGTTACATGAACTCAGCTTCAACCTCTTACACCTTAAGGGCATACTCTGCCGTATAGGATATTAAGGGATGCCAATGATGAATAGAATTGAATGCCATTATTAGTCTGCAGAGAACTTCGGTTTCATGACATACCTTCTTCTTCTTCTTCTTCTTCTTCAATTCCCTTCCGCTTCCTCTTCCTCTTTTCCCCATCTCGCTCTTCAATTCCCTTCCTCTTTTTCCCTTTTCCTCTCTTTCCTTCATTATCAACTTTTCTTTTTTTTTCCAGTGCGGTTTTCTGTGACTGGTGGCGCTTTTGAGACCCTCCATTTGATGTCCGACAACGGCTGGCCAGAGAGAATGTATTTGATGAGATTATCAAGCTTGACATCTATTACGCCGTTACCTTTCCAACGTGGATAGATTTCTGCCCGGGATCTCTCACACATAGTAGTTACAACCACCTACAAAAAAACATATGGTTACATAAATGTCAGCCAGAAGTCAGCCAGAAGTCAGCGTAACTCTGCCAGAAGTCTAGCGATGGGAATATGTAAACTTGTGGCAGAGTCTTTTTGCAGACGCTGCCACTGTGGCTTACTCTGCCAAAACTCTACATTTTTACAAACTATGCCAAAGATATACATACCTCTTCACTCGAGAAGATCTTCTCCATATCGGTCTGCCAACTTTTCTCTTTTATCTTAGCAGATGTGTACCTTCAAAAGCTATAGGTGTTCCCAAATTTTCTCCCACTTTAGGCACATAAGCATACGCCCAGACCTGTAGAACTTGCACGAACCCCTTCAAAACATAAGAGTCTTGCCATATCTTCTCTTTAGTTACTAACTTAACCTGCTCAACAAGATCTTTGTAAGCAACCCTCCCCCAGGGATACCCTTCGAAAGTTGCCAAATCTATCACCAACCTAGCTAGGTTAAGGGGAAATTCTGTACGCCGATCAACACCCAATAGACCGTTAGATAGAATAGCTAGGTAACTAAGCCTAATTTTATCTTCCCTGGACCAAGATTTGCTTATATCTCCACCATGCTTCATACACAATTTCACTATGTCCTCAATACAAGGGCTAGGACGGCGTATTTTGAGAAGACCCCGAAAGCGATTCCAGGTTTGGTGATTAGCTTCAGAAGATTCCAACCCATCCAACTGCGTAATTTCATTACAGTTAAGACCTGTGATCTCTTCAAACTCGAAGAGGGAGAACCGTGCTGGCTGCCCGCGATCAAAAACCACAACTCAAATGGGCTTTCACACTCCAATTGTTTGCAAATAAGATGGTGATGCACTAATTTTGCACTCCATCCGAAACCCAACTTCTCAAACTTACAAATAACTCCTAGCTGTGACTTGCGGACATAATCCCACACTTCCTCACCCACTACACTTTCCACCAGTGAAAGATGATTGAACTTCGAACTATAGTTTATTCTGGTATTTGGATCTGGCTCGTTTCCTTTGGAAAAAATAATGGCAGGAAAATCCATCTCGTAATCATTCATATACATGATATATTCGAAGGAGAAAAATCGGAAAAATGAAGAGATCGGAGAATTATCGGAGAAATGAAGAAAATGAATAAAGAGATCGACAAAATTGAAGATACGCTCCTTTGCTCTAGGGTTGACGAGGGGAAGTAGAAGAAGAGTAAATGTTGTGTTTTCCAAGCTTTCTGGGCTTCATGGGCGTGAAACAACTGCTTTGAGGCCCGAATATATATTGTGGAAATATTTTTAAACTAATATTACCTAATTAAGACGGCGCCCCCTTTTGTCGTACAGTTAAGTCAGCGCCACCTTTTTCTTTTAGTTGAAACTCTTCAAAAACGTTGCGCTCCTCTGCTCTAGGGTTGACGAGGGGAAGTAAAGAAGAGTCAATGTTGTGTTTTCCAAGCTTTATGGGCTTCATGGGCGTGAAACAACTGCTTTGAGGCCCGAATATATATTGTGGAAATATTTTTAAACTAATATTACCTAATTAAGACGATGCCCCCTTTTGTCGTACAGTTAAGTCAGCGCCACCTTTTTCTTTTAGTTGAAACTGAGTGGGTAGGGTTTCGCAGACTGTATTATTTCACAACCACGAGCACTTCAACAAGAATCAATCACCATTCTTTTCAAGGCACCTGCGATTTTGAGGAGTAGACACAAGAAGGGTTCAAGCACTTGAAAGAGTTGGAGGATATATGGACTACTTGACCTACCCCGCGCCAACCATGCATTTCCTTGCCACGGTGAAGTTCATTGAGGATGAAGCGAATGGACATGGATATGTCTACTTCATGGTTGGGCCTAACCAATACTCACTCACTTTCGGCCCGTTTCCCTAACAACACGCTCGCATAGCGCTTCATGGATGAGGACGAGACGCCTTTGTGTTGTTTCTTCCACCCCTTCAAGATTACAACTTTGATCACTTCTAATAAAACTGTTTATGAGTTTATGTTTGTTTGTTTTTTTTGTCGGGAGTTTATGTTTTATTACGAAGAAACATAAGTGCAAAGCTAATTGGAAGGAGTCAATGTTCAGCTCTTTTTGTAATGAATTATCCTAAAGTCTGATACCAGTCTGGCTTTGGTCTACCATTAGGTGGTTTGGTCTGCGAAACCCTAACTGTAAAAAAGCACAGTAGTGTATACCAAATTTTTGCATAATACAAGTAGAATATAAACAGTGTTTGCGTATACTCTGCTTCCAACGGCAGAGACTGAGAACGCTTTGTTTTTCTTCTGCGAGTAAAAGCAGAGACTGCGCATACTCTTTTCTCTCTCTACTTGTACTCTGCGTAGTCTACATTTACTTGCGTTGCCAATGTCAACATGCAGACAGTGTGCCACCGGTCCGTGTTAACTCTGCTGATCTTAAGGGGTAGCGCTGGTATTTCCAAAAAAGTGTACTAGTTCTACAATTTTCCCTACAAGTATACTCCGTTTGACATTAAAGTCAGAAAAGGTACTATTTTAGACTATTTCTTCTAATAATTATTTGATTATTTATTTGAATCCAGATTTTCAAAATTTTCTTTATTTTAAGAAGTTTATTTTCTTATTTAAATAAGTTCATATATTTTGAAATTTTGTTACTTAATGAAGTTTATTTTCTCTTTAAAACCTGATCATTATTATTTTTTGTTTGAATTTTAATTATAATATTTTTGTTTGAATTGAATTTTTATCACCATGAGATTGAGATGTAAATAAATGAACTTTTGATACCTATTAAATTAAATTGAGATGATACTACGTAATTCTTTTGGTGAGGATGATTGTGGAGCTGGCACATAAGTGTTTTCAGAAAAATTACTTCATAAATAATGTTAATTAATTAATTAATTAATAAGGGGATTTTGTTACTTGATGAAGTTTATCTTCTGTTTAAAATCTGATAATTATTAATTTATCGATTATTATTATTTTTTGTTTGAATTTTAGTTATAATATTTTGTTTGAATTGAATTTTAATCACAATGGCATTGAGATGTAAATAAATGAATTATTGATACCTATTAAATTGAGATGACACGTCATAATTTTTTTGGTGAGAATGATTGTGGAACTGACACATACGCGTCTTCAGAAAAATCATTTCAGAAATAATGTTAAGGGAATATGATTTTCTTTTGTTTTAATAATTATGTATCCACATAAATAATTGATTTTTTGTTTAAATTACCTTTTTAATTTGTGAATCTTAAGGATTATAATTTATAAATATGATTTTTTGTAAGAAAATGATTTGTATCTGAGAATCTGCTCCTATTCCAAACTAATATTTTGAACTTTCAAACTTTGAAACTATGAAGTATCGAACCACAAAAATAAAAACAAATGATTTGTAAAAACAAAAGTATCTGACTCCATATCAGGAGTGAGTATCATAAAAAAATAAAAACAAATGATTTGTAAAAAATCAAACGAGACAAAAATATTGAACCACGTTCTCAAACCAAACAAGACAAAAGTAGCAAACCACAAATACAATGTTCAACAAAAAACTAAAAAACAGCAGATTTAACTCTCATTATGTTCTTCTAACCTCTTGATTGTGCTTCTAATTGTAACCACATTCTGAAACCACAAGCTGCAGTTTACCAACGAATTCAATTAGTTTTCTCAAAACCCACCAAGTAAACAATCAAATAAACAAACATGTCAAATAATTACCACTGTTTTATGGACGCTTGAATCTCCTGATCTTGAACGCTCCACTCTTGAACTACTTGCCGTCTTTCTAGCATCCTCATTGTCAATATCTTCGTTATCTTCTATGGGACCTACAATTTAATTTTGTGGATTAGTTAAAAATACTTAATTATACAATAGTGTTTGTAAATCTTAAACAATTACCTTCATATTCTGCAAATCCGCGCAACCAATTGCGAGTGCAGAGTAAAACTTGAACGTTCTTGGGAAGCAGGTTGTTCCTGTATGGAGTCAACACCCGATCTCCAATGCTTAAAGCCGACTCCGATGCTACTGTCGTGATTGGAATGTTGAGGATATCACGTGCCATACGGGCTAAATCACCTAATCGATTTTGGTTATCCCTCCAATAGCTCAAAATATCCAAATCTGGAACAGACTTTCTCTCTAGCCTCGGCTCATCGAAATATACATCCAAGTGTGTCTTTGTGTTGTCCACACGAACTGCGATGCTTCTTTCCAGCTCAAAGAGATCCTGTAATATAATATTGTAATGTAAGTTAGTAATACCAAGATTATGCTTATGTAATCATAATATTGTATGAAAAAACACTTACATTGTCTATATCATCTTCAAGTGGAGACTCATTAACTAGCTCATGTGGAGTTGGTGTAGCTGAAGCACCTGAAGAACTTGCCCAAGTCCTATTCTGATAATCTTTATAGAGCATTTTCAAATTACTCCTAAGTTCTTCAGTTTTGTCTTAGAAGTAGTGGGATCCAATGTCTCATACGCCTTTTCAAGAATATCCATTTCCATCCTTGGATCTAAAATTGCTCCCATAGCCAAAATGAGACTATAATCCTCACAGTATTTAGTAAACTTACGTTGCATATCCTCAGCCATTTCTTTCAAATCAGCATCATCAAAAAAATTCATCAACAATAATTCAATCCTCCATACTTGTGTGAAATACACACTAAATGTGGGATACTTTGAGCCTGAAAAAGAGTAGTAATAACACTAAAAGGTTTCAGCAACTCACATATGTTTTCTCCACGGTTCCACTCTGTTTCTGAAGGTAGTGATTTATAATTTTTGTCAAAAGACTCTATGCTTGTAAATGATTTCCTAAACTTCAACGCTCTGACAAGTATTTCATATGTAGAGTTCCATCTAGTTGGACCATCAAAAGATAAACCAGCTCCACTCTTAATCTCCACTCTCTCTACACATGCTGCAAAAGCTTGGATTCTTGTTTGAGATACTTTCAGATATCTGACACTTTTCCGAATGGCATGCAAAAGATGCTTTGCTAACTCTAAGCCCTCTTTCACAATCATATTCAGAATATGAGCACAACATCTCACATGCATAAACTCACCATCACACAACAGACCACTATCACTCATCATCTGAAGCCGTCCTTTGAGGATTTTCTGCATACTATCGTTAGTAGTCGCATTGTCCAAAGTAATGGAGAATATATTTTTCTCCAAACCTCATTCCATCATACACTCCATAATTTTATTAGCAATTTCTTCACCTATATGTGGAGGCTTCAAATCACAAAAAGCAAGAATCTTACTGTGTAAGTTCCAACTATCATCAATGAAGTGGGCAGTGAGGCAAATATATCCCATGACTATGGGACGAGATGACCATAAATCTGAAGTAAAACCCACCCGACCATGATGTTTTCCAAACAGTTCTTTCAGCTTTTCCTTTTCTATTTCATATCTCTTAAAAACATCAGCTGCAACTGTTTGTCTACAAATAGGCTAGCAATATGGATTCAGATATTTGTCTCTCGCTCTAACTTTCTCAAACTCCACATACCGGAATGGTAAATCATGGTAGATGATTACCTCACTAGTCATCTCATGATCTATCTTGTAATCATATGCAGGCCTATGTCCTTTCTTAGGCATCTTTGTACACCTCTCTAAATGACAACTCAAGTGATGTGTTCTGTAACTTCCATGCGTTTTACTATCTGTCACCAACTTTGTACCACAATGCAAACACTTAGCCCTTTCTTTGCCATCTCTTTCTGTCCAAACAGTTGAAGTTTTGCGTCTCTTACGTGGAGCTCGAGTCGGTTGAGCTAATTGAGTTTCACTTTGCTCTGCTGCTTCTGCTTGTGTATCTAAAGTATCTTCCTCGTTCATGTCTATTCATTTTGAGCATTAAGAAATGCTATCGTCTCTAAAGATTCGAAATCCATGCTGCAAATTAACATAAACACAAAAAAATCAGAACATTAAAGTTAAATAAGAAGGTAAACAAGACCAGAAATGAAAATCATGCATAGACAAAGCATCTATCTGAATCTAGTTTCATTGACCAATCAAGTGCACATACAACCAGAAAAAATCACTAAATTTAGAGGAATCATTAGAACAATTTTCTAAAAGCTTTAACAGAAGCAAAACAAACCTCTGGATTATGTCAAACGATGGATCTCTAACTTTTTCAGGTCTTATGGATGATAAATTCTGGATCTTCCTGAAGAAAAGAACAGTAATCTTCAGAGAAGACAAAACCAAAATTACTTTCCAACACAACAGAGACGAAGAATCTCACTACAGAGAGTATTTAGTCCAACAATAAAGTAATATATGGTTTAAGATCAAACTAAACACAGTCCCAAGGAATGTGACATAACCATGAAGAAGACAATCTGAAATCCAAGATTCTCTGGATCTTCTAAGAGAATGTTTATTTCCAGTTGAAACTGAGAAAGCAGCAGCCTATAAGAGAGATTAAAAAACACATTCGAAAATCAAAACTCTCTTCCGATTTAAGAAATAAAACAATTTTGTGCTTGGTTTTTCCCGAGAAAATTGGATCACTAACACAAGCCTAAATTCAACCATTTCGGACCAAAGTAATAACCAACCATTTCGGACCAAAGTAACTAAGAAACCACACTAAACGAAAACTCTGCTTCAGGCTTCGATAGATATACGAGGTCACAAGACGTACGAGGTCTTCGGAGAAAGCTGAGAAACAAGTGAATAGAGATGAGAAAGTGAATGGGTTACCTCGCCGGTTTGGGAGAAGCAGGAAGAAGCAGGTTTGAGAGAGACAATCGAAGCAGGAAGAAGCAGCTTTGGGTAATTCTCGTCGACCCAATACTGCCAGATTTGGTTGCCGGAGAAATATCTCAGAAACACGACTCGTATTTGATCGAAGAGGTCTGAGTAAAACGGCGCTGGTTTTGGCAAAACTAAAACCCTAAGTACTAAACGACGTCGTTTTGACTTAAAAAATTTATATAAAAAAATATAAACGGGTCTAACAGGATCCCTATTTATTCGCATCCAAAACCCTTTTAATAAATGGGTCTTAACCGGGTGCCCATTTAAACCCATTAAACTTAATTACGATAAATGGGTCTAAACGGACATTTATTCACATCAAAGACCCATTTAGACCCGCGAATTTCTGAGCCAATTTTAACATCCCTATGAGCAACAGATGGTAAAACAATTTCAGTTTTGCCTAAAGTCAATACATTCACAAGAAAGTGCTTCCATTTGTGTTTGTGTGACAAATGAGCTGATTTCAGTTACACGCACATGGAGCCTTCATGAATTCCTCTTAATTACAGTGAGGCATAATTCTAATGAAGATGGAGACTTTGCTAGACAATGGAATGTGTTTGATGTTGGTTGTGAAGTCTTTCTACAAGGACAAAGAGGAGACTATTTCTCTCCATGCCACAGTCACAAAGAGTATACATGTCTCAGGTTATGGCACTTAGGATTGTGTCTCATTCTCGTGGTTTACACAAAATACTTCGCTTCTTCTACGAATCATTGCCGAGACCACCAGAAGATCAATTTTCAGTTCTCCGAGTTCTACACCACTCCTTTTCACATGAAGATCTCAAGTGCATGGAGTTATTATGTCCAAGATGGAATACTTCCATCTCGAGGGAGAGTATTAGAGATTATATCTTCGGTTAAGTTCCCGTTTAGTTGGGTTAATTATCTTTTACTTTATTTTTTATATAAGCTTTACTTTGTATCTCATTTACCCTTTAATGAAGAATAATCCAAAATATTGAAAGATAGCTACTAAAGATAAAACTTTATAAGTTTTCTACAAGTAGTTACCACAAGTTTGCAAAATATATTTTTGTCATATAATTCTAACAAAACTATACACTGTTACCAACCTGCTTGCTCATACAACTCAGTAGCACCTCTCCAATCACCACTCCATCTAGTAAGCGTGAGTTTCGTCCTGTGAAAATAAAGAACCAAAGATGCTTAGGAATCTTAGGTTAATAACAGAAAGGTTAGATGGATAGGTTAATAACAGAAAGAGATCACTTAAACTTAGGAATCTGAAAACAAAAGAAAACACCATTTCAAAAACAAGGATCATGTTCCATATCAAACCAATCCAAAATGATTTCTCAATCCTTTTCAAACGAAGAATAATATTACATTTCCCACTCATTCCATTTCCGATTCCTGGATATCCCAAAACGAAGAAATTCAGAGGAATTTGCAGGGCAAACTCTCAAAAGACCTATTTTTACTTGAAAATTAGGAGTCTCCTTGATTCTATCAACTAAAGAAGTGTTCTTAAACTTAAAGCAAACTCAGATTAAAATTGTATTTCGCAGTGCCATCAACTACACAAAATTGAGTGTGAAAGCAGATGAAAGGAAAGGGAGAAAAGATCTTTGAGGAATTTTAATCAAATTTACCCAAAATTAGTAAACATATTAGAATCAATTTACCCAAAATCAGTAAACTGAAAGACGCGGTTCGATGAATCAGAGACTTATACTAATAAAGTTGAGTCTTTTGAGTCACTAGCTGATGAAGAATTCCATAAAATTAACTCTCTATACATACAAAGTTTTGGCATAATCAAATTGCACGAAGATACAAAATTCTATAGATTAAAGAGAAGAAATTTTGTGACAAAAAAAAAAGAAAAAGAGAAGAAATTTTTAAAATACCATGGAATCTTGGGTGTCAGAACTTTTAACTTTGGTCCAACGAGTCGGAGAGATCATCTAGCTCTACTCGCCATTGTTTTCGTCGTTAGTCATTTCATTCCCCATTTCTTTTAATCATCTTCATAACGCATCCACTTACGAATGCAATGTGTGTTGCAAGTTCTCCGTCTGGTGTTCTTGGTTAAAATCCGGTCAGTCTCCGTCTCAGCCTCCGAATACGCTGACGGCGACGATCGAGTCATCATCAGCGACGACGGAAGAGAAGACTAAGGAGGACAAACGGACATGTCTTTTAATATGCTTATTATTGTTTTTTTTAACATCACGCTTATTATCATTACTAGCACTACAAGAAAACAGAGCATGAGTGACTCCCTAAACAGTCCCAAAATGGTCGCTAATCTGCAATAAGCGACTGATTTGAGACTAAAAAATATAGTCGCTAAATTTTGGTCGCTAATTGAAACAGTCGCAAATTAGTTGCGTATTACGGACTATTTTCTGACTACTAAACTTCGTCTTATATAAGCGACTACTTTGAGACAATATTTAGTAGTCGTAAATTAAAAACTAAATAGTGACAGATGTTGGTAGTCATATTTCTGAGACTAATTTGTAACTGCCTTTGTAGTCGTAGATGTGTGACCTTTTCAAGACTGATAAGTAAGAGGCTAAATAGCAACTTATTTGCAACCACTTAATTAATATATTTTTTTTTTCAAATTTGAAAAACCGAAATTAAAACAAAAAATCGAATGTTGAAAACTGTTAACGCAAAATATACATCAAATATAAGATCCATATCTTACATAACATCAATCCAAGTTTTAAACTAACATCACAAATCAAAAACACAAAAACATATCTTATACCATTTAGAATCGCTAAAACCAAAACCACAAGCAGGAATGTCATCACCCACTTCTTCGGTTCAGAGGAATTAAATAAGGTTGATCCTTTTTCGGTTAAGGATTTGGACCCCAACCACTTATATGCTGGTTTCCTAGCCTCTGGTATTTGAGTCTATGGGAAAAAGCAAAAAAAAAAAAACCACTAAAAGATGAAACAAGGGAATTTGTAAGTTCAAGGTTCATGTATTGGTTTAGGAGTAAAGCTCTTACCTTCTCAATTAAATTCATCGAGGAAAACATATTTGCAATGTCGTAAAGTCTTCTAACTTTAGCTGTTGATCATTTTCAGAAATTTGGTTAGTTAGTGGTGCTCTATATGTGATAAACTCATAGATCATAAAACATGTAAAACAACAACAAAAAAATTACTTCTTATATGCATTGGATCTTGAGAGTCGCTTAGCAAGGCTTTTGCAGCACTATCCAACGTGATGAGATCATTCTGAAGAGAAAACAACAAACATGATGTGAGTAGAATACTTCACAAAGTTTGTGAAAGAAGCCAAATAGAGGTGTCTAGTCATATTGTTTACGTACAGTATAACAAAGAAATATTTTCACAAAGTTCTGAGAGAGAAGCCAAAGAGATTTCTCCTTCTTGTGGTCTGAAAAAGATATTAGTTTGCCTTCAAATTAGCTCCTAACAAAATTCTTATCCTGTTTGGGATTGAAATCCCAATAGTGATTAGCAAATACAAGACATGTGGTTTTAGCTTTCAGTGAGATTTATATCAGTCTCCAACTATCCTCTCCATTATGGCTTTAGGTTCAGAGCTTATCAACTACAAATATATAAAGGCACAAAAAATCAGCCGTAAATTCACAAAACGAAGATCAACTCACAGCAGCCACAAAATCTGAGCTTATATACGTCGAATTTAAAGTTACAAGTAACAATGATAGACACAGTTAAGCGTAAAGCATCAAACAACAAAACCTGATTAGCATCTCAACATAACCATCAACAAAACAATCTGAGTTTCAACATACCAAATCATTCAAAGGAAAAGTTGAAATTGCAACTATACAAATGAAAGGAGAAGAACTCACCAGGGTTTTGATTCCGTCTCGAAGAACAAAATTGAGAGTAGCTCCAACCAAATCTCTCTGACTTTTAGTTGTTCTTCGTATCTTCAATCTTCTCCTCTTTGATTCTTCTCTCACGTTCGTTCATAGAGGCTTCATCATTCAAGTTAGGATGGAAAGTTAAGATGAGAGAGGATCTTTCTTCTCTTGTGAGGTTCAGATCTCCAACAACCTTTGATCTCTCCATCCTTGAAGCAAGGTCTGGAGAGAGAGAAAGGAGGTTACCAGATATGTGGAGGTCGGAGGCTGAGGAGAAAACTTGAGTTTGGAGGTTCAGATCTGAAGCAGAGAAAAGGAGAGGGTGTTTTTAGAAGAAAAATAAAAAATATCTGAGGGTATATAGAAAAACAAACCTAGATCTGCGTCGGTTGGATGAAGAGGAGGCGGCGGCTGGTCAGAGAATGACTCGCCGGAGATATGTGCTTGTTTGAAGTAGATGGCGTCGTAGATGGGCTAGATCTGTGCTGGTTTGAACTACTAAAGAAAGAGAGAGATTATAGAAAAATAGACAGACTATGAGAAGGAGAGAAAGAGATGATGATGGCTAACCTTGGTGGAAGTGGAGGCGGCGGCATAGTGGTCGGTGAACTCGGCGAAGGTAGAGATGCGAGAGAGGCGAGATAGTGAGGTTTTTTTAATAAAATTTGGGAATCAAATTTTTCGAGTACTTGTTTTAACTAAGTGTCCCTAAAGAGTCTGTAATTATTCGCAAAATAATTTTAGGAGGGATTAATTTGCGCCCAAAAACTCAAATTATTTAACCAAAATCCCAAATTATTTAAAATCAAATAAGTTAGCAAATTCAGCTGGTCACAAAATAGTCTCAAATATGTGACGATAGGAGCAAAGTAGTCACAAAGTGTGACTGTTTTGTCACACTTTATTGTGAGTCACAAATCTATACCCTAAACCCTAACAATTTAGACCCATAAAATTGATATACATGCTTAATCAATCAGTCTTTTTATATTTCTTAAGTCTATACTTCAGTATATAGTGTTAACTAATGCTAATTAAGTAAAGTTTGAAAGATTTTACACTTTAACAATCATTAGATTGCAAACATATGTAATTTAAAGTAAAATGTTATGTAAGACGAAAATATTAGATAAGTTAAAATTTATGAAATTGTAAGTTAAACTTTTTTACTATTAGATAATATATTTAGTGTAACAAGTAGTTAAAATCTATGTAGATACTTAAAAATAATCTATTTACCATTATCTTTTGTTGAATTTAAAAAAATCATACGGATGAGTTGGTAATCGGAAGCAAAGCAGTCACACTTTCAAACTACTGTCGCGAATTAGTCACAATTTTGGGACTATTTTGCTACTACGTTTTCTACTAATACAAGAGTCGCAATTTTGAGACTATTTTGCTACTACGTTTTCTGATAACAGTAGCAAAATAGTCACAAAATGTAACTGTTTGTGACATTATTTTTTTAGCCACAAATCTATACCCTAAACCCTAACTATTTTGAACAAAAAACTGATACATATGCATTTGTAATCAATCTTTGTTATATTTCTTAAATATATGTTTCAGTATATAGACTAAACTAATACTAATTAAATACAATTTTGAAAAATATTCATCTTGAACAAACATTAGATTGAAAACTTATGTAATATATCTAAAAACATGTTATGTAAGATGCAACAATAGTTCACCAAATTGAAAGTTTAAAGTTTTCACTATTATATAATATATTTAGTGTTAAAAGTTGTTCAAATCAGTCTAAATACTTAAACTAATCTTTTTACAATTATCTTTGTTGAATTTCCAAAAATCATACCGATGAGTTGGTAAATGGTAGCAAAACAATCACAATTTTGAGACTGATTTGCGACTAAATTTACTGACTAATAATATAGTCGCAAAAAAGTCTCACTTTGCGACTACATTTAAATAATCGAATAATAGTCTCCATTCATTCGCTAATTTAATATGCTACTGATTTGCTTCTATATCTTCTGTAGTCGTTCATTAGTCGCAAAGTGGTCCCAAAACAGTCGCAAAATTTTGCGATCAAAAAAACAGTCACAAAAAATAGTCAGTCACAAAAAATAGTCATTCATTAGCTGTTTTTTTATAGTGTAGTAGTATTTAGCCAGAATCTTTATTGAGTAATCCAGCAATTAAAAGTCTAAGCACAAAATGCATAAGTGAGAATTACAATGGCTAAGACCCTCTATTTATAAAAGAGTCTTCTTCTAACTACTTCTAACTGCTCTCACAGCTTCTTCGCTTTCTGATCCATACTCCTTCCGTGTTTATCAAATCTCTGCCACCTCAACTTGTAATACAAAATTTATAAAATTGTATTAAACTCCATAGTTAAATCTATCATGATTAATTATGTCAAAAAAAATATCAAAAATTTAACTTCTTGCTACAAAAAAGTTTATTCTAAAGATATAGAATAAATGCTTTTCACCACAAGATCCTCAAATCCAGCAAGGTCAGAATCTCATCAAAAAATAATATGAAAAGAGACAAATGAATATGAAACCAAGAAATTACACATGGCGGCGCTCCTAGGGTTTAAGGCGATTTTCCTAGGGTTTTGCTCCTTCGTCTTCCGTTGATTCCAGCCTCCTCTCTGTTACCTTCGCCGGTGTGATGACTATCTCGTATACTCGGCGACCTCTTTACTGTGGCGTGCAATCCGTTTTTAAGGCGATTTTCCTAGGGTTTTGCTCCTTCGTCTTCCGTTGTTTCTAGCCTCCTCTCTGCTACCTTCGCCGGTGTTACGACTCTCTCGTACCTTCGGTGACCCCTTTACTGCGGCGTGCAGTCCGTTTCTCTGGTTGCTATTCCCCTGCTTTCTAGGGTTCTCCCCTTCTTTTGTAAGTTTTCGTCTCCTCCACGCTTCACCTACTTTGTCTCATGTCTCGCAGATTCTCTAGAGAGGAAAAAAGGGAAGAGCCTTGCCTTTACCAAACTCGATGAACTAGGGACAAACCAGTTTGTCTCCCCCATGTCGAAAACTCAGATCTGATCGATGACAATCGTCTAACCCTAATTGGTCATGTGCTCAACCCGAGTATACAACATCCAAGGGCCGTAATAAACTTCATGCCCCAGCTTTGGGGTCTGGCGAATCAAATTGAAGGCAAGGAACTAGGTCGTGAAAGATTAGCTTCAAATTCAAATCTGAGAATGACCTTCAAGCCGTCTTGAGGAAGGCACTGTTCCACTACAAATGTTAGATGCTAATCATCCAAAGATGGGAACCAATAATTTCAGACTCTTTTCCGGCTATCATTCCCTTCTGCATAAAGATCCACGATCTCCCTCTCCACTATTGGAAACCTGATACGCTAAAAGCTATCAGCAAGAAATTGGGGAAGTTTAAAGATCTTGATGCTAAAGGCAGTCACATTCAAGTTGAGATCAATGGACTTAAGCTCCTCACCATGAAGAAACTTTTTAAGTTCCCGGGGAGGAAGTTTCACTTGAATTTGAATATGAGAAACTTGAGAAGCATTGCTTTGCATGTTATTCCCTTCTCCATGAGGAAAGCGACTGTCCCAACATCAAAGACGACCGTCCTTTGTCTTTTCGATGCTTGGGGATTAACCAACAAAAAACAAAGGATCGGCTGGACCTCGACAAGCAGAGACACGACTCTCGTAGAGAGGGTAGAAGAGAGACTCGACCTTCTAACTCTCATCGCTCATCGGGAAGACAGAGAAGCCCTTCTCCTCATCGGTATCCACAGTCATGGCGATCACCGTCTCCCTATCACAGAACATCTCCTCGAAATTTCTCTCGGCCTATCTCTGGTCCTCATAGAGACACCTTCTCCTACAGACATGACAACAATGGTTCTAGAGACTATGGAAGAGATTCTCGCTATCGGTCTAACTCCCTACCTCGGATAGAGGACCGACGTCACTCCCAGTTGGAGCGGGATCGTTCAAAGGGCTCCAATCTCCCCCCTTCTAGGGATGCTCTTCATGATAATCATAAGAGTTTTCATCGCCAAAGGAGTCAATCTCCTAAGAGCAAGGAGAAACAGAGAAAAACCTCCCCTGGCACTAGGAATCTATCACCACCTGGTCAACTACAAGAACTGGGGAGAACCCCGGACCATCTAGCAGGTTCCAGTAATGCATGCTGATCATAGTTATTATCAAAACTACTAGCGCCATCTTGATTGTCATGATAACTCGTATTTGAACTACCCGGAACATTAACAACAAAATCCTCCCCGTGCGAAAACCAAACATAATAGTTAGGTCAAACCCCCCTTGTATATAAATGTTTCCAAACAGTGTTTGGAACATGATGCTCAATGTTTTCGCACTTAACACAAGGACAAAAAATCTTGTTACCGTTGTCTCACGCGAATAAATGATTTGTTGCGTGGGTCAAAAATTGATCTAGACCATCTCTAAATTCACTCGTCACTTCGTCGGTGTCTGGATCTCGGTGGTTGTACGTCCATGCCCGAACTGTGTATATCTCATGATGACAAGACATGATCGATTATCGACCTCTCCACAA
The DNA here is from genome assembly GCA_900406555.1 of Pseudoturritis turrita. NCBI lineage: Eukaryota > Viridiplantae > Streptophyta > Magnoliopsida > Brassicales > Brassicaceae > Pseudoturritis > Pseudoturritis turrita. The sequence goes on from OVBL01000064.1 coordinate 15,809, forward strand.
AAATATAGGATTTATATAGTGTTTTTGCGGAATAAAATCCTTTTGTTAGTAGATTTGGGATGTTGTTGTTATGATTTTCGTCTCCCCCATTGTTTGCTATTTATAGAGGATAAGCAATTTTAGCTACTAATTTGCGAGCAACGTTTGTCACTAATTTGTTACGAACAAAACATTTGCAAGGCCTTTCCTAGTACTTTACTACCAATTTGCGACCATAATATTAGTAGCAAAAGCAGTTAGAAATCATAAAAACGTGGTGCTTTACCAGCCTAATATACCCGCAAATTAGACGCAAATGCTAAAAATATCTTTTGCAGCAAATCACTCCCAATTTTGCAACGGATTTACTACGAAAGTACTTGGCGTCGCAAATCACTCGCAATTTTGCGACGAATTTGCTACGACAACTCTTTTCATCGCAAATTAGCCTCAAACTGGAAGTTATTTGCGACTGATTTGCGACGACCTTTCTCCAAACAAATTTGCGACTAATTTGTGACCAGCGTCGCAAAGGCGTGCAAACGACTCGCAAATTTGCGATCACATTATGTAGTCGCAATTTCTCCTCGCAAAACTGCATGTTTTCTTGTAGTGCAAAGTCTTAAATAAATATATTTATTTTCAAATAATGACCATCGATATCGAAGTGATTGACAATCACTTCACATTTTCATGCATTATAAATAAGAGAAACAATTAGTTTAATTCAAATCGAATCTTATTTGTATCTACAAAAAAATGATTGTTTTATCAAACATAAATAATAATATACTAAATAGATAAAATATTGGGGAATTTGCTAAAAAGGACTCAAAAATTCATTTTAAATAAAAATGTACACCCTTTATCTCATGTTTGGCAAAAATAACCCGAAAGGGTAGTGAAATTACAATTACACCCCTTATGACCAAACAAAAAACCTGAGCACACAATTACTGTTTTAACCCTCGAGAAGTCTGCAATATAATAGAGAAATCTGCTATTTTAACTTTAATTAGAAGTCGAACTCGTAGACTTCCTAGGAAGTCTAATCTGCACTTTGTAGACTTTAAAAGAAGTCTACTATATAATTACATATAATATTTAAATTTATAATTAACAAAAATTAATTTGATTAAAAAATTATATTCATAACCAAACTATAAACAATTGTGAAGTATAAAAATTAAAATTTCATAAAATTGAATCAAATTAAACAAACAAACAAAAAATATATTATAAATGAAATACATACTAATAATGAAATAATATTAAAAGAAGACATGAGATATCAAATAAGTTTGTCCATAACCATATGTTTAGATATTGATGTGGTCACATGTTGATAGTTATTGTTGTGTGATATTTATAAGTTTCATGAGTTTATGGTAGTAATGGTCTAGGTTTAGGATTTATGGTATAGGGTTTAGAGTAAACAACTTTGTAGATATTATAGTGTTTGGTTCGATTTTTAAAGTTGAGTTAACTATAAGGTGATGTTAAATTTTGAGTTATGTATGTGATTTTGCGTATGTCTCCGAATTACGAGGCTGGAATATGTGTAATGGTTTGATAGTATAAGTTGGAAACATGTTTTTACATTTAGGGTTAGATTTAGGGTCTATAATTTTTTATTTAAAATGTTAAATTTTCATAAAAGTGTTAAATTATAAATATATTAAACGTTTTGAATGTTTGATATAAAATTTATTTAGGGTTTTGAATAATCCATTGAAAATATTTGATTTATATTTTCGGGTAGCAGACTTCGGGTGAAGTCTATACCAATTTAGAGACTTCAGGTGAAGTCTACATAGTGTTTATGGTTTAGCAGACTTCAAATGAAGTCTACTACGAGTTTAGGGTTTAGAAGACTTCAAATGAAGTCTGCTAAACCGAAAATTTAACCTAACCGTGTTTTTTACCTAACCGGATTTTTAACCTAACCGTGTTTTTTACCCCTTATATATAAAGGAAACTTATTCTGAGATAACCCTAATTTGTTAAAAAATAACCATGGACAATCTCTCTCTCTCAAACGGCGCTACACCTCTCTAGTCGTTAACCTCAGCCGCGTCCTTTTCTCTCCTTCAGATCTGCACACGGCCACCTTCCTCTTCAATCCTTTGTGTCTTTCTAACAACATAGTGAAATGGTGGCGGTATTAGCATCATCCTCGCCAAGCCGTGGACAAAGACAAACTCACTGTCGAGGAATGAAACCTCTTCTCCATCGCATACAAAAACGTCATGGTTTTCTGCCGAACACACTCTCACCATTTCAAAGCCCATCAGGTATCTTCATTTTTTCCTGTCTCCGATCTGTATTTCTCGAAGAAATTATAATCCTTTTTTTGCTTTTGCTTTGTTCCAGATCTGAATACAAGGCAAGGCCAAGTAAGCAAAATCTCTTGAAATCCCTAAAGTTTCATTTTTTTTTCCCCACCAAACTCGTTTCTTCTCATTCGTTCTACAAATTCTGATCTAGGTTTATAGGTGGCTTTGATTCCATATATCACATCTGGCGATTCAAATCTTCGACAACAGCTCTTTAAGTGTTTGATTTGTGTGGTTCTGACATAATCGAACTTGGGGTTCCGTACTCTGATCCATTAGCTGATCAACAATCCAGGTTCGATCCGCAAAGCGTGGTTGCTTTTCTAGCACAAGTTGCTTTTACATTTAATGTCAATCTGTCTATTCATTTTTTGTTTTGCATAGAAGAAACAGGAGGAGAAGGATTCATGGAGGGGCTTTACAGCTTTTTCCTTAAAGCCTTTATTTTTTCTTTTCTCGGACTTTGCAATCTCTTCTTACTTCTTTTACTGGTTGTTATTACATCATATGTTTGTTCCTTCAAGTTTTTTTTTCATTTGCATTTTTTGTGGATTATATTTTATGGTTGAATACACATAGATGTTCGTACAATGGATATTTTATGAGTGAGACATTTGTAGAGTCTTAAAGTCTCTGAATTTTGTTTCATTAATAAACAGAAAAGTAAATGATGAAGAAAGTTTTAGTGGTTGTTAATTGTTTTTCTTATGTTGTATATTATTTCGGGATCCGTAGCTGGTTCAAATGTGATTGGAGTGATGGATGGAAAATTCGAAAACAGTTATCTTGTAACTGTAACAATGGGATCAGAGCAGCTTCAATGAGTTCTATACCAGCTTCTTCCACAAAACACAGTTGCTCATTAAACTCCACAACAGAGTCATGGTGTTTTCCCCAACGCTTGGAACAATAATGCCAATCCTCAAGGGATTACTGGAGGAGTAACAAAATGCCGTGGGAGAAGAAAGAAATCAGAGATCAAAAGATGTGATCCTGCTCATCCGAAACCCAACAGACCGGTGGTGTAGAAGCAAGAGATGGCTATGTTGTGCGAGCATGAAACCGATGTATGTTGCAGCTATGTCGTGTAGGTGTAATAATGTTTTCAGGAAGATTCATCAATACTCTCCCTCGTCTATATCCTCGTTCTCCTCTTTGAAAATCAAAAGAAAACAGCTTTGTACATTTTGATCAATTTTTTGGGTTAGGTTCTCGATTTGCTGTACTATAAACATCTACCTTTCATTAAAAATTTATAATACTTCTTGTCTATAATACATGTTTCCTTCCTACTATCCCAAAATATAGTAAAATAGCTCGTTGTTTAACATTTTTTAACCAAAATAACCAAAATAAAATTGTACATAGTAGAATACTTAATACATGTCAAAAAAGAAGAAGAGAGAACACCAGTTCACAATAATATGGCTTATAGTTATAACAAACGTAAACATACATTTCTGTAGTTATATGATTCTAGATGAACTAAATCCAACTTGGAGCTAAAATGACTCTAGATGAACCAAATCCAACTTGGAGTTTGAACCAAATCCCACCAAGTTTCTATTTCTTGATCGATCATATACTAAACTTGGTGGATAATCTATAACAAATAAAACATATAAAAACCTCATTAGCGAGAAGGAAATGTGAAGCAGACTTCATCCGAAGTCTACACAAATGACTTAAATGCTTATCAAACAAGAAAATTGATTTTTCCTATCAATATAACACATAAACATGTCAAACTCATACATAAGCAAAAAAAAAACAATTAACACACATTTAGGAACAAGAAAATCTAAAAAATTCAATATAAATAGGATATAAATGCATTTTTAATAAAATTTAAAATGCAGACTGTAAACGAAATCTGCTCCAGTTTTAGGACGCAGACTTCATCCGAAGTCTAAACAAATGAGTTAAAGGCTAATCAAACAAGTAAATTAATTTATCCCATAAATATTACACATAAACATGTACAACTTACACAAAAGTAAAAACAATAACTAACACACATGTGAGAACAAGAAAATCTAAAAAAATCATTACAAATAAGATACAAACGCACTTTTAATAAAATTTAAAATACAGACTACAAACGAAGTCTCCTGAGTAGACTTCAGTTGAAGTCTACGTAGCAGACTTCAGGTGAAGTCTGTAGAATTTGGGTTACTTTTGCAATTAAGGCATATCACAGAGTAGACTTCACCCGAAGTCTATAGAGTTTGCAGACTTCGGGTGAAGTCTCCTCAGTAAAAAGCAGGTTAGTTTTGCATTTGACAAGAAGTTTGACTTTATAAGAGCAGACGTCATCCGAAGTATGCTCAATAAAAGGTTAGTTTTGCAATTGACCAGATTTTGACTTTCTAGAGGACACTTCACCTGAATTCTGCGCAAATACACGGAAACCCGTAAAAATGGCGCAGACTTCAAATGAAGCCTGCTACCGAAAGGAGACTTCAGGTGAAGTCTGCGCCGAAAATGAGAGGTTAGATTTGCAATTGACCAAAGTTTGACTTTTTGGAGCAGACTTGAGGTCTGCACCGAAAAGAGGTTAATTTTGTGTTTGACCAAAATCTCGAATTAAATAAATAGTAGACTTCACCCGAAATTTACTATTTAATTAAATAAGTCACAGACTTCACCCGAAGTCTGCGAATTAATATTTTTCCTGGTCAATTGTTCGAAATTTTGGTCAAATGCAAAACTAACCTCTCCGTACAGAGTAGACTTCACACGAAGTCTGCTATAAAAAGTCAAAGTTACAGTCAAATGCAAAATTGACCTCGATTTTTTCAGAGTAGACTTCACGAGAAGTCTGGTTTGAGCAGACTTCATGTGAAGTCTGCTCTATAAAGTCAAAGTTTTGATCAAATGCAAAACTAACCTCACTTTTACGTAGACTTCACATGAAGTCTGTACTAGTTTTTTTTGTTTCCAAAGGAGAACGCGCAGACTTTAGGTGAAGTCTCCTTCAGATATTTTCAAAAATGGTCAATTGCAAATCTAACCTCTCCGTTGACTAGCAGACTTCAGATGAAGTCTGCTATCGCGAAACAGATATGAAATTAGCGAAAATCAAGTGATGTTACCTTTTTCCGCTGTTCGAGCTCGTTTTTAGCTTCGTCGAGCACCTGAAACTTCGAATCTCACCAGTAACAAAGAAGCCGAGCCGTTTTAGATGCAAAAACCACAAGAAAACATGAGGTTATAAGAGAAAAAATTTTAGAACGAAAATTAGAGAGGTTTTTGGATGAAATTGGAGAGAAAATTGAAGATGAAGAGGTTATGAGCACAAACATTGAGCATTTAGAGCTCAACAATCGGTTGGAGAAGCATTTAGAACTCCAAATTGGTTGTTCATGGTGGTTGAAAAATTGATGAATATTGCATTTTCGTAAATAAGTTGATATATTATGGTTTTTGTGTCTTTTACTTATTTTCGGATTTTACAAAAAAACAAAAAAAAATTGTATCATAATGGCATTTTCGTGAATAAGTGTGGAGGTTAGGGATTTATTTGTGAAAAAGTGGTAAAATATGAAGAGGAAGAAAAAGTGGGTTATGTTTGGGGTTGACCACAAATTATGGGTTATTTTTGAAACAACCTCTAAAATATTTTGTCACTAAATCAAATAAAATTATATAATAAAAACTCACGCATCGCGCGAATCATATTCTAATATATTATAAAAATGAATAAATGCAACTAATTTGTTTTTAGAAAATAGATTAGAAATATTTATAGTCAAATACAAAAAGAATTAGAAAATTGAAAGTCGATGTAATCTTTGATTTTATTTTTAAAAAAAAAAAAATTAAATGTAATTATATGAGGAGTATAAAGTAAAAAATTTATACTATTTAGTAAATAAAAAAAGATATGTCTGTGATGTAAGTACAACTAATATTTCAATTAAAAAAATAAAATAAAAACAATGTAAAAGAAAAATACATAAAAAAAAATCATTTTTGAAGATTAAAAATATAAAGACACAACAGATGAAGATAAAGACGAAAAATAAATTATAAGTAATACTACTATAGAAAGAAATTGGAACAAATAATTGATAATTTTTATTCTCAAAATTCTAATCGATTATTTAGATAACATGATTTATCCAATTGACAAATATAGATAGATAGCAAAGTTTTAAGAGAAATTTTGAGAAATGTCACTTTTCAAAAATGCCACTTTTCTAAAATCTTTTTAAAAATGCCACTAATATTATATCATTTACTCAAAATATCATTGATGTTTGAGTTAACTATGTTATGTTAGAGTTTAGTTTTTAAGATTTAGAGTTTGTTAGGGTCAAAACCGGGTCGACGATCTGTATCCCCCAAGAACTTTCATATATCGTTAGTTCCACACAAAGTATAAGTCTCTCTAACGCTACACACGTTTTAATTTCTCAATCTGTATCCCCCCAATTTATACTTTTAAACCCAGAACCACACAAGATTTAAATTTCGCGATTTGTACTCAAAATCACGATTAGATTTTAATTTAAACCGGTTTTAATCTCCAATTCGAATTAAACCGAAATGACGATCCGACCCGACCCGAAAAAACAAATGATCCAATTCATAAAATTGATAAAAACAAATGATCCAATTCATAAAAAAACAAATGATTCAGGTAAAATCCAAGAACTAAACGTGTACGAGCTAAACGAAGGAGATCGAAACAGTCCAGCAGTTTTAAAACTTGGCAAGAAACCAGAGCTTTGTCTCGGAGATCTCGTCCCATTCACAAACAAACTCTACACCGGAGATCTCCAAAAATGCGTCGGAATCACCGCCGGACTCTGTGTCTTGATCCAACACGTCCCGGAGAAGAACGGTGACCGATTCGAAGCCACTTACAGCTTCTACTTCGGTGACTATGGTGACTTGTCCGTACAAGTACTTTACTTGACTTACGAAGACACGTTCCTCGCCCTAACCGGTGGCTCCGGAATCTTCGAAGGTGCGTACGGACAGGTTAAGCTTCGTCAGCTTGTGTATCCGACAAAACTGTTCTACACTTTTTACCTTAAGGGTATTGCTGATTTGCCGTTAGAGCTCACCGGAACGAAGGATGTGAAACCGACCCGACCCGAAAATAAATCAAATTCGCGGAGAACTAAAAAATTAGTCTTATTTCCTAATCGGAAAAAAACTAAAGACACCGCAACGCCTCTTCACGTTGGCTCTTTCCTACTCCGCTTTTCTGTGTTTTTCGTCGTCACTGTCGCGATGCACAATTCGATTCGTTGACTTTTAAGTTAATCCGGTCTCTCTCTCTTTATCTCCTTGACTTTCTCTCTCTAGAGAACATCTTTTCCCCAATTTGACCGCAGGTTAATATTTGATTTCTCCCTTATATATCCGTCTCCGACAATCGAATTCTTACGTTTCTCTTGTGTTTCTTCTGTCCTTTTTTTGTTCTCACTTACTAATTGGATCAATTGGCTTTTTCATTTTTTCGATTTGTTTTTTCGGGCCGGGTCGGGTTTTTGTTTTGTTTTCGGGTCGGGTCGGGTCGGATCGTCATTTCGGTTTAACTCGAATTGGAGATTAAAACCGGTTTAAATTAAAATCTAATCGTGATTTTGAGTACAAATCGTGAAATTTAAATCTTGTGTGGTTCTGGGTTTAAAAGTATAAATTGGGGGGATACAGATTGAGAAATTAAAACGTGTGTAGCGTTAGAGAGAGGCTTATACTTTGTGTGGAACTGACGATATATGAAAGTTCTTGGGGGGATACAGATCGTCGACCCGTCAAAACCTTTTTTAATGTTTAGAATTTTAGGGTTTAGAGTTTGAAAACTCATTAATTTGTTGCATTTTTGAAAATGGACAATTCATGGTGACATTTTTGCAAAATAGTATTTCAAAAGTGACATTTTAGAAATTCTCCCAAGTTTTAAACAAATATATTTATTTTCAACTAATAACCATCGATATCGAAGTGATTGACAATCACTTCACATTTTCATGTAGTATAAATAAGATAAACAATTAGTTTAATTCAAATCAAATATTATTCTGTATCTACAAAAAAATGATTGTTTTATCAAACATAAATAATATACTAAATAGATAAAATATTTTGTCACTAAATCTAATAAAATTATAAAATATTTTGTCACCTTTATTTAGGCAGGCGAAATGGTGCCACGTTTTAAGCTCATTAGAAAACCCGGTGAATGGGCTACTCGACGGCTACATTCATCCTGAAAGATTAGTCGGGTGGTAAAAACTAGAATCACCCTCTGGTTATAAAAAAAAAAAAAAAAAGTTCTAACTTTTTTTTCTTTTTGATAAATTAAGATTGCCTACTCTTGGCTTCTTCGTTGATTTAAATAGTCAAGAACAAGAAGTAAATGGTGGAGACGTTGCTCCTACAAGTAAGGGAAATTTGGAAATGGAAAAGTTGGCTCCTTACTAAACAGAAGACCAATTCTCCTTATTAAACTGCAACAAATGCAAAACAACAGTTCTAAACTTATGACTACTAAAAACAATTTATATAAGCAACACCAAATGCTGTAATCGCTTCTTCATTTCATCGATCATTGTCTATGTAAGTTTGCAGAAAATCTAAACTTCTTAAAATTCAATTTTCTTTGCTCAACACGTAATTTGAGGGCTCATCAGCTTTTCAAGCTGCAACTTCTTTTGATACACTTAAAAATTGTCTTATGTCTCAAATGCATTCCGCACAACACATAACTATCAACAACATCGTCATGACTCTTTTTTACATTATCTCAACGGTACATCTCTCTGTTTTTCTTAACCATTATCGCATTACAGGACGCTCTCGAATTTACCTCAATTTTCTTGGGAAAATTCCAAAAAACCTCATGGAAGCAGCTACGCTTTAGACTCATTAATGCCAAAAGTCTTGACATAAGAAGATAACACCTAACGCCTAGAATTTGCCATAAGATCATTGTATATGCTATTGACTTTAATGTTGATGTACATCACGTTCTTTTTTTGACCTACTGAAAGTTGACCTTACTGAAAGTTGCTAACCAAGTGGTGGTGGCCTAGTGGTAAAAAGACTCAGAAATGAGTAAACTCTTTCAACTTAAGTTCGATTTTTTCTGGAAACACTTTCTCCTCGATTTGGCCAATCAAAATGGTACCACGCTTTAAGCCCACTAAAAAATTCAATGAGTGGGCTACTCGACGACTACACTTATCTAGAGGAACTAGTCAGGTGCTAAAAATCCAGATCACCCCTCGGTTATAAAAATCACCCCTTGGTTATAAAAAAAAATAAAAAGTGTGAACTCGCAGCATATATACTCGATATTCTTCTAGTGCTAATATAAAATAAAGTGTTAAATGTACAAACGATATCTCTCATTTCGTTTTTTCCTTTTCTATAACTGGACCTCCATATCATTGATGTACAATTTCCTAGAAAAAAATATTTATATCTAAAAATTAAAAAAAATAAAATATTTCGTAAAAATAATATTTTAACTTCTTGACAACAAAAAAAAAGGAAATATTTTAACCTAGTTACGGCGATGTAGAAAAAAACGAAAACCATACTCCGCATATTTCACTTGAAGAAGTTAACGGAGCGTCTCACTCACATACACGTGGAATTTTCTTGTAATTTTTTTCTTTGTAATCATAGACCTCTTCAATTTTTTTGCGTCACCAAAGTCTCAACGATCACTTCGGCTTCTTCTTTAGCGTCAGAATCCAGAAGCTTCTGATGAAACGTATCCTGGATCTTCGTTACACCCTTCTCCACTGGTCCCATCGCTTGGTTTATTGTAAGAACGACATCCTTCACGACGTGTTGGCCACCATCAATAACTATGTCCTGTACACTCTCCTTAATGCTTGTGCCAGATGCTTCGACCTGAGTCTCTGTCGTCTCAACAAGGCTTCCTTCGTCTAGTTTCACTTCCTTCTTGTTAGTTGCGGCTGTGATTTTACCATACTCTGATACGGGAATGTAGTGGTAAGGTTCAGCTGGGAAAACAAAGAGATGAGCCACAGCTGCAATCGCCATCTGCCAATGTGCACCAAGAAATCATGAGTAATGTGGTAATAGCTCTTACACTATTTTTTAAACCAGGTTCATACATACCGCATATGTAAATTGTGGCGGCATAAGAAAGAAAGTTTCAAGTGGGCTTTTAGTTACCTCAATGCAAATGAGAAAATCCTGCAATGCGTTCTGGAATCTTCCTTCTTTTGGAAGTACACCGTAATAACAAAGCAATGCGATCCCGAAACCTTGCCACCAAGTGGCAAACACGATAGCCTTAAAGCTAATGAACTTGGCCAACGGTTTGATTTCCTTAAGCCGTTCATGAGTCACGTTATAGAACTGCACCAGGCAAAACAGAGCCCACATCTGGCTGAAGTTTAGCACCACCACTATGTATGGATATCTACAGATTCAAAGATTCATCACTACTTGTTCCATCTGAGAGGGGGGAAATTATATAATAGTGTTCACATACCCGTAATACCATTTGAATTCACCATCACCATAGACACCGAAAAGCTCCAACAAAAATGTCAAGAAGGCACAAAAGGTTTTGAGGATCATCTGAGACAAAAGATACCATCAACTGAAAAACAAGCAATTGGGTTGATGAAGAAGAAGAAGCCGATATTACCGACTTACATACTGGACAAGACCGAACTTCTCTATGACAAAGAGCTCTCGTCCCAAGACATATGGTTCACACAAGAATTCCCAAAACGAATTCCTCTGCTGCTTCTTCTTCTTCTGATCACTCTCATTTTCCCCACCTTGTAATAATGGTTTTCTTGATTCATTCTCGAGGAACTGAACAACTCTTCTTTCACCACCTGAGCATACATATTAATGCATAATTGGTTTAATGTTTAACACAATTCTGATTCACAAGATAGCGAGAGAGAGCAGAGAGCTTCACCTAGGCATGCGACCAAGTAACTTCCAAAGGAATACAGAGCGAAAGCCTCATAGCAGTTTCTCAGAATGTCACAAGGCAGCGAGAGTTTTGCATTGGACAAGGAAATGATCTAAAAACCAAAACCACGAAAACCGCTTCGATTAATTGAAAATACAACAGATTTTATTTACAAACTCCGGAAGGAAAAGAAGAGTTATATATACCGATTCAGTAGCATAAACTGGGACCATGAACAAAACAGGAACAATCCATTTTTGCTCCTGTAATTATACGATAAAAATCAGGCTCTAATCCCTTCCATCAAGCATTAAGCCATTAACCAAACCCCTATTTTTCACCAAGAATCTAAAACAGAACGTGGAGATTTTACGGACAGAGGGATTGGTGTAGAAACGGAGATGCTGGAGGATAAGGAAAACGGAGAGACAAATTGCAACGGCGGCGAAAGATCCTCCGACGAGACAAGCCGGCCAATGCAGATCTCTGTAAGTACTTGCCTCCCTTTCTCTCATTCTTCCATCAAAATCATACACCCATTTTGAAATAGATCAGGCAACATTATCAAATATCAAATTATGCTTTCAAAAATTGTTTTTTTTTTTTTTTTTATAATAAAAATATATCGGTGTGGTTTTAAGGTTGTATGCGCACGTATGGCTCCACGTGCTAACGTTCCGAGACGCCACAGCTGCGTTCTGTGACACGTTTCACCCTGCGTTGTTCTGACGAAGGAACTCATCCTGGATAAACCGGAGCATTAAGAGATGGATTCATGTGAACTGGTTTGAATCTAAACCGGTTTGAATCAAAAACGAATTACAGCATTTTTATAGTTTTTATTCAATTTTTTTTTAAATAACTAATCAGATCTCCGGTTATTTATTTATTTTTTTCAAATCAGAAATTTAAAGTGAATTTGTTGTGAATAATTCACTAGTCACATATAAAGTCTTTATATGTATTTTCCATGCATATATTATTTAATACTAGATAAGAATTCTATCGATGTTTTACGCTATCAAGAGACTTCATTCATGTTGTGGCTAATCGGATTTGGGGTAAGAAGTGTAAGATTTTCTCTCGTAAATTAGGGGAATCTTCTTTTTTATTTCATATCCCTGATGAATCTACTATAACTTGGATGTTAGAGAGAAGGCTATGACATTTTGATGGTTACATCATGTTTGTTGGCCTTTGGACTCTTACGGCTTCTTTAGCTTTACCGGAGATAACTTCAGTTCTTGTATGGATCACACTGAAAAACATCCCAAACTGCTTATACTCAATTTGGGGAATAAGTTGGATAGCTTCAGGATTAGGAGAACCTATGCTCTCTAATAAACCGTTCTTAGACCCGACTTCCATAGGTGAGGCTAGGTTAATGGTCGAAGTGGACCTAGATAAGGCTTTTCGGCAAAGGATTGCGGCTACTGATGAAAAAGGCAATATCTCGATGGTGTCTGTTGAGTACTCTTGGATTCCAACCAAGTGTGAGAGATGTGAGCAATTAGGCCACAAGGAATCGAGATACCTTCTCCTTGAACCACACAAGTCCTTAGTTCAGGATTGCTAACATGTCCCTGCCCTCATTATTGTTAATGATGTTGTGGAAGTTGTTGTTGCAACAACCACTGAATCTGTTAATGCACCTACTGCTACACCTGATACTCTTGCCGAAGTAGCGTATGTCACTCCAACCATTGTTGGTGTGGCCTCTGCAGTAGCTACACCTACTTCAACCTCTCTCAAGTAGATGCAGAACCCGAATCCGCAACTAATGTACTTGTTGCACCTATTGCAAGTACTCCCTCTGCGTTTCAAAATGCCAACATTACCCCAATAAATGGTCTTCCTACTGTTTTGGTAACACCCTCTACTCCTATGATAAATTCATTGATAGATGAAGATGACAGGAATGCCTTTTCTGACAATTTTGCCACCTTAGACTCAATGAACTCAGGATTTGAGATCGGTGATTCCTCTCATAGGTCTAGAGGAGGAAGACCAATTAAACCTACACAAAAAGTCCAAGAGATGCAATGGAGTACGGTAAAGGGACAAAAAAATAAGTATCGAGGCGGTCGAGGAGGTCGTTGACCACCATCTTAGGAGTTTTTAGAGATTCATCTCATAATCCTCCTCTTTTCTCTCGTGAGTTTGGTCATTGTGGTCGCAGTAAACGGCCATGAACCTCCTTATTAGCTAACTCTCAAGTTCCATAAGTGGAACTATTTATGATCCAATCTCTATCCTTCTCTCGTATGTGTATGTCTTTTTTGTAAGCTCGTATGTGTATGTCTTTTCAATTGTAAGTTTCTATCTAACAATTGTAAACTTTTAAATATAATGCACCAAATTTTATCCCAAAAAAGACTTTTAGAGAGACATAAATAACATTTATTTTCAAGTGAGTATAATGTAATGAATACAATATATTCTCTTTTATGTTACAAGTGATATATCTTACATTCATCTCTTGTATATGCATCTATTATAGTGGAGGACGAGGTGGATGAGACAGATTTCACCTCCTGGCAACAATGGATAAAGACCCTTGGAAATGAGAGAAGCTTGCTTAATGGCAACTGAAGGATGACACTTGGAGGTTTGCTAAATATGCTTAGTGTAAGTGATGGATAATCAACAATTTTCCAACACTCTCCCTTGAGTATTCATCGCTAATTATTTGTTGCCGACTGCCTCGTTAAAAATCTTTTCATGGAAAAACTCGATGGGACAAAAACCATGACAAGGGAAAAGAGTGCAGTCTCTCCTTGGAAATGATGGATTTAATATTCTCTTTATATTTCCTGAAGATGGCGCATTCCAATGTCTTGAACGTGATTCTTGAATATTGTTGTAAGAAGCGTCTTTGTAAACAAATCCGCTGCTTTGTCACTTGAGTGGATATTTTGGACATCGATCTTTTTTCTTCTTCTCAAGCTCTTGAGTGTAGGAGAAAAATATTGGAGGAATATACTTCGTCCTGTCATTTTTTACATATCCTTCTTTGATTTGGGCAACACAAGCAGTATTATCTTCATATAGTATTGTTGGTTCTCTGCTGGTGATTATTCCATTTGCGCCTTGTATGTGTTGAGTCATCGACCTCAACCACACACATTCTCTACATGCCTTATGAAGTGCAATGATCTCCACATAATTTGATGAAGTGGCAACCAAACTCTATATTTGCGAACGCCACAAGATTGCGGTTCCTCCCATTGTAAAACACATCCAGTTTGTGATCGAGTTTTATGCGGATCAGATAAATAACCAGCATCTGCAAACCCAACTAGACCACGTTTCGAGTTTCTAGCATACCATAATCCCAATCAATCGTACCTTGTATATGCTTTCCATTCTAATGTATACACGTAGGAGCTGAATTATACCTTGCAAGTAAGTTAGTAGCAAAAGCTATATCTGGTCTAGTATAATTTGCAAGATACATTAATGCATCTACTGCGCTCATATAAGGTATTTCAGGACCTAATATTTCTTCCTTACCTCCGCAAGGTTGGAATGGATCACTTTTAACATTAAGTGATGTATTAATCATTGGACTACTCAAATGATTCGATTTATCCATACTAAAGTGTTTCAATACCATTTTGGTATAATTTGAATGATGCACAAAAAGTGTTTGTGATTGTTCCAGAAGAAATGAAACAAAAGATACGGTAGAGCTGGAAATGCTTTATCTGGAGCCCGAGATAAAACTTTGTCTTTCCAAAATCTTTTATTTCGAATCTTTCATATGAGTTCTTGCATCATCAATATCGTTTTGAGTTCTAATTATGTTCAGGTCGTCAACATAAAAAACAATGATCACAAATCCTGATGAAGATTTCTTTATAAATACACAAGGGCAAATAGCATTGTTGATATATCCTCTCTTCAACAAGTATTCATATTCACTTAAGCGATTATACCACATGCATCCAGATTGTTTCAATCTATAAAGTGATCGCTGTAATTTTACCGAACAAATCCCATTAGACAATGCCTCTTGCATTTTTAAAATGTAGATCATTCATGGATCTTCAATCCTTCTGGGATTTTCATATATATTTTGCTATCAAGCGTTCCATATAGGTATGCAATCACAACATCCATCATGTATATTTCTAAATTCTTTGATGTCATTAGGTTCATCAAGTACCTAAATATGATTGCATTCATTACCGGGGAATATGTCTCCTCATAATCAATTCCCAATTTTTGAGAAAATCCTTGCGCCACAAGTCGTGTCTTATACCTTGTGACTTCATTTTTCTCATTTCTTTTTCTTACAAAAACTCATTTACATCCGACTGGCATTACATCTTCTGGTGTAATGACAATATGTCCAAAGACGTTTCTCTTCTTAAAGGAGATTAATTTATTTCTCATGGCCTCTTGCCATTTCTCCCAATCATATCTTTGTTGGCACTCTTTTATAGACCTTGGGTCTAGATCATCCTCATGATCAATTTCTTTTTATACAGAAAAAGAGAACATCCCATCAATATCTTCTATATTATTTATACCCCATAATTTTTCCCTTTGGGCGTAGCTAATGGATACCTCAAATTTTTCTGTATTCTCAATGTCTTCCGGACGTTTCTCTTTATCGGATTCATCTAGACTCTTTTCACGAATGTCCTCTACACATTTTTCATTATAAGGTTCCTCATGAACCTTTTCATTTTGCTCTACCAATTTTTTTTTCTTGCGAGGATTCTTATCTTTCGACCCCATCGGCCTCCCATGCGTTAATTGAACCCTAGGTTCATTTTCTTTGCTTCCACCCACTTATTCTTCAGGAACATCAACCCTTGATCGAGCATTAGCAGCGGGTATATACAACTTCGTCACCCTTTTTGTATCTGTGAACGCATCTGGTAACTGGTTTGCCATATTATGTAGGTGTACAACCTTTTGAAATTCCAACTCACGTTATTTTTTTTGGGGGATCAAGATAAACCAAAGATGGTGTACACCATGTAACATCCTTTGGTACTTGATTAATTCCTCCCCCTAACACAGGGAATTCTTCCTCATTAAAATGGCAATCGGCAAAACGTGCTGTAAACATATCACCAGTTACTGGTTCTAGATATCTTATTATACTTAGTGATGTATGCCCGACATATATCCCCAATCTCCGTTGTGGCCCCATTTTTGTTCTTTGCAGCGGCGTTATCGAAACATAGACCGCACACCTAAAAACATGGAGATGGGATATACTTGGTACTTTGACAGATGTCAACTGTAACGAGGAATATTTATTATATGCACTTGGCCTTACCTGGACCAATGTTTTCGCATGCAATATAAAGTATCCCAATACAGAAATTGGGAGATTTGTTCTCAATATCAATGGTCTTACAATTAATTGTATCCATTTTATCAAGCTCTCAGCCACGCCATTTTGTGTATGCATCTGGGGTACTGGATATTCAACGTCAATCCCTATTGACATACAATACTCATCAAAGGCTTGTTAAGTAAATTCACCCGCATTATCTAGTCTTACTTTTTTTATGGCATAATCAGGGAATTGTACTTTCAACCTGATTATTTGAGCAATGAATCTTGCAAAAGCTGTATTTCTTGTGGTTAATAGACACACATGTGACCATCTACTAGATGCGTTAATCAATACCATGAAATACTTAAACAACTCGCATGGTAGATGAATTGGTCCACATATATCACCATGTATTCTCTCTAGGAATACATGGGATTTATTCCCAACTTTTGCTGCAGACAGCCTCACTATAAGTTTTCCATGAGAATATGCCTTACATGAAAACTCGCCCGATTAAAAAATTTTCTGGTTTTTCAATGGGTGGCCATTCAAATTTTGCACAATTCTTCTCATCATGACTGATCCTGGATGTCCTAACCTTTCATGCCAGAGTTTAGATATATAAGTAAACTTCTGGTTTACCGTAACATAGGACTCACTCGTATTTATTGTTGTGCAATATAATCCGGAGTTAATCATTGGTAACTCTTTCAATGTATGTTTTCACTCCAATATAATGCAAATATATTCAATGCCAACTTTATTCATACTATATGATATCCGTTTCTCCGGATATCCCCTGAAACTCAACAAGTTTCTGTATGAATTGGAGGAATATAATGCATCACTTATTTCAAATTCCGTTCCCCTTGGCATTGAAACTAGCTATTCCAGAGCCTTTAATAATTTTTGCATTACCACTTTTGGTACTCACGCTTCCGGCGGAATCTTTTAATTTGAGGTCGGAGAAATACTTTTTATCTTTAAGTATCGTGTGCGTTTTTGCACTGTCCGCTAGATATATATCACCATCCATGATCTCAAATCCTGATAACTTCTGGTGTCACTTTGATCATAATAAAAGATATATTAATCAATTAGAAACTGATATTATAAAACACTTACCTTATGGCAGGGGTCATTTTGTTCACAAACGATAAACACACCAGCATTTTAACATTAAACAAACAAGGGATACTATCGATCTTGCTCATTTTATTTTCCGTTGATGCTTCTAGATCAACGAGGTAATATGAGACATCGAAATAAGGTCCGACTTCATTCGAAATGAGTTTGTTTCTACATACTTTCTTTTTGCCTTTAGTGATTCTTGATACAGATCGGCTAAATATTTTGGAGTACGACATGTACGCATTTAATGTCCTTTTATGCCGTATCTGTAACAAGTGTTCTCGTTTTTCTTTTTCACAATGCGACCAACTTCATTGGTACTTCCGCATTTGAATTATTGGATTGAAATCCTCTTCCACGTTCTCGTCCACAACCTCTTTCACACCCGTGACTACGGTCTTTAGCATGTCCGGATCCACGTCATTTCCAATTATTTATACTGCTATCACATTCACTTCTCGGAATGGAGTTAATCTAGTTGGACAGGTTTAATAAATTTTAATCTGTTAAACCATTATATAGGTGGTGACGTAAAAATATCATGACCTTAGCCTTTTCTCATCCGATGTCATTTTTGACCGATCGATTTTATATAACAGAATATTAATTCCAATTTAGTGATAGTCTTTTTAGATATTACATTCAAATAAACATGCAAGATGAAATTAAGCATAATAACTTGGAGATATATATATCCATATACTTGAGAAGACAAAGCCTACCATTAATTTGAAGAGGCATAGCCTACCATGATATTAAGTAGGAGGCGTAACCTTCCACTCCATATAAACGATATATATGAACTTAAATAAATTCAACATAAATTGAAAATAAATTTAACAATATTAAAGATTACCTCCAATACTTATGAAAAAAACGAATTGAGAGACAATCGTGATGATAACGTGTTGTGAATAATTCACTAGTTACATATAAAGTCTTTATATGAACTCTACATGCATATGTTACTTAATATGTGAAGGAGGATGAATGAACACCAAAGAAACAAATACAAATAGCTTAGAGACTTTTAGAGAGACATAAACAACTTTTATTCTCAAGTGAGTAGAATGTGATGGATACAATATATTCTCCTTTTATGTTACAAATGATATCTTACATTCATCTCTTGTATACGCATCTATTTATAGTGGAGGAAGAGCTAGATGAGACAAATTTCACCTCTTGACAACAAGGGATAAAGACACTTGGAAATGAGAGAAGTTTTCTTAGTCGCAACTCAAGGATGACACTTGGAGATTTGTTAAGTATGCTTAGTGTATGTGATGGATAATCACCAATTTTCCAACAAAAATTATCATTATTCGTAAATAGATGTTTAAAAAAAAATTTGGAAAAAAGTAGATCAAGTTCTTAATTAAAATCCAAAAATAGAGAATAAAATAATTTATTTTGTCTTTGGTAAAAAAAGACTAATTTACATTTAGATATATTGATTTTATTGCGAACGAGTATCACTACAAATTTATCATAATTACCATCAAAAATTTGACAAAAAAATTTGATATAACCAATATTTTTGTTGAAATTCAAATTAATTAACTCACCTTATTATCTCTAAAAAAAGAATAATTTACATCTCTAAATTTTATGGTTAACATGTATCACATCTATTTCATCATACTAATATTTTTGCTGAATTTCAAATGGTTTCTACCATAAAATCTTGTTCTTCCATCATTTATTTATATGTTAATTATATATAACATGTTAAATGATTAGAGAATAAAAATTCAATTTTTTCATATTTTCTATTTAACATATTAAAAGTTCTTATTTAGTTTGTTTTTGTTTTTTGACATGAAATTTTGAAAATTTAGTAACTATTGTTCCTATTTTATATTTTCTCATAGAGTTTTAATTAAAACTCAAGCTTTTCATTTGATTAAAGATTAATATTGACTACAATTTAGATTTCTATCTTTAATATCTTAGGTTATATTTTAGTATTAAAATATTATAAATGAAATTTTCTAAATTTTTTTGTCCTGCAAATAAATAAAAATATAGATTAATGAGTTTTTAATATTTTTGATATAATATTCTATTTTAATTTTAAAATTTTATTTTAATATAATTATATTTCACTTTTAACGTTATGTATAAATAGTTATATATATTTTTTGTCAAAAGCTTAATAATATTAAAATGGTTCAAAGATCAAAATCGGAAGAACAACATTTAATAAATGGTATCATGTGGATGTAATTTAGCACTACGTACTAATCTATCCGCATTTGAATTGGAAGACTATTAGTACTGAGAAGAAAGAGAGAAATCTCCTTACCTCCTCCCAAATTCCTCCAAATATACTGAGAAGACAAACCAATCCGCCACCATCTTCACCAGATTGGAACAGTCTGTTGCGAAAACTACCGTCGTCTTCTGCTTTGCAAGCATCCAGTGCAAGATCCATATAAATGATTCTAGTTCAAATTGTAGGGGAGAGAGAATTATGAACAGATTCCTAACTCCCATAATTTCCCCTACAACTTCTTCTTGGAAATAATACCAGCCCAACCCTGAAAATATCATTCTCATTTCAGGAACCATCAATGAAACAACAGTACCTTGTGAAGTTAGAAAGCACAGCGGGTGGGGTAGCATATTGGATGATCTAAAATCCGTTCATCCACTTGTGGCCTTATCCCATAATGTAGCCTCATTTTCTGCGAATATTAGAATCTCATGTGGATCTCTAACCAGATTTTTAGAAACCTGATCATTTATGGCGTTTCAGGTGTACCAGATAATCAATGAACAATTATGATCCTTGTTTTCCTTGAGGATCTCCAAAAGAGATAGTCTAAATTTGTAAAGACCGATGACAATGGAAATGATCCCAGAGCTGATGGTATCCGAGAAAGGGCATATGTTTGCAATGTTGGTGACATTAAAAAACATGATTAATTGTTTTTTTTTCCACTCCGCAATGATCACATCGTATATCACAGTTTATGCATATATTCTGAAGATTCTATAAGACCGAGATATACCTATATTCCATATATTTAAATATTTGGCATATGACTTCTAACCATTTAGATTTAAATATTTAATATCTTACATAATATTTTAGTATTAAAAATATCATAAATGAATTCTTCTAAGTTTTTTTTTCTATTAGATTAATGAGTTTTTGTTTGTACATTTTTTATAGTCTTCTATTTTAATTTTAAAGTTTTTTTTTGGATATAATCATGTTTTTTTTAACATTATGCATGAATATTTATAAAATTTAAATATTTGACGTATATTAAAATCTCGTTAGTTATCAACACATGTAACGATTTTGTAAATTTTAATTTTATCTATGTGTCACATTCACGTTAAACACATTCAATTTTATATAATAAAATACTAAATTGTACATCGACCGATTTATTCTTATATTGTGGTTTGTGAAAAAATTGTTGTCTATTTCTCTTTGTCTTATTGTTTGAGGAGAAAGGTGGGAGAGATTCAACTACTGTATTTATTCGTTTAGAACTAGCCAAAGATGATATCGAACCAATTAGCATGATCTTTTAGAAAGTATAAGATAAATTTCGATAGTGAAAATTTGATTTCCATATTCCGTATATTGTGTTGTAGAGCATTTTGTGGAATAACGATGTTAAGAGCATGAAATACATGATAAAGAACATGATAGTGCACAAGGCGGATCCATAAATAGTTTTTTTGAGTGGAGCAAACAATAATATAATTTTTATTATTATTCTGGTTTGGTTAACTACTTTGTTTAATATAAAAAAACATCCCATTGACAAAAACCATAACAATAATATAATATAATAAAATAATAATATAATATTTTTGGATATCTCAAAATATAATATTATTATTTTTACAGTATTATATTATTATTAATTTTTTTTTTAGAATCTCATTAAGATACTCTCAATAGTGATGCTCTAAGAACACTTCTATCAGGAGGTTCTCACCAAGTTTCTCATCAATAATATTACATGAGAAATTGACATGTGTCTTTACATTAATTGTAAATATAAAATTAAATAAATTCAAATTTAAATAAAAATAAGCACATAATAATAAATAATATGGTGTCATAAAAACATAAGTAATATAATTAAGTAGTATAAAATTTTAACTTAGTTTACCTATTTATTTTCCTCTTTTGTGAAATTTATTCTCAAATTAGTCATATTTTCCTACATTTATATGCGAATTATTTTTCTAGATTCAACGATTTTGTTATTCATTAGTATATATTAACTATCAAATTAATATTAGTGATAAATAATTTTCTTGATATTCTTATAGAGGTAGGAAACATGAATTCGGGACAGAATTTTACGGAACGGAAATGTGACGGAAATTAGAGAAGCAAAATAGACGGGATGAAACAAAAATCTCAGAAATATAAACAAATATGATAATCATAAAATTTATAAATTAATTAGTATTTTACATAATATAAAAACGTGAGACTTCCGCATCATACGACTCCGTCCCGAGCTTCCGTCGTCGGCCCTTGTCATTAGACCACTATCTAAGCATGTATTTTTAGCCTGGATTGATAACTTTGTTACATTTAATGAAAATAGCAAATAAAGATAAAGTTTGTATGTAATAATTGTTCTTTTATATTATTATGAGATACATATTCAATTTTATTTGGTCATTTCTTGGATGGATAAAATATAATTAAGACACAACTTTAAAATTTGCAACACATCAAGTCGTTGTTGGATGGATTATCCTGAATTATGAAGGGACGACCTGAACTTTGCGACTATTATACGACCGGATCTTGTAGTCGTTTGGTGGAGACTAATTTGTGATGACATATGTAGTCGTAAGCGTGTAGTCGCAAAGTAATCTTTAAAGCATCACATATTAACAACTAAAATGCTATCCTTTTGTTGGTTTCTTTAATTTTAGTGTCGCAAATCAGTCACAAATTTGCAACTTTTTTGCTACTTTATTTACCGGAAAAATATATACATATATGCATATTTTATATATTTTCGAATTTAAAAAGGTAAAAGTAAAAAGAAGAAGAACCTGAATGTTACAATACTAATACACTAAAGAAACTTAGTGTTGATCCAAAACAAATTAAACAGAAGTCCTCAACCAGAAACTAAATATAAGTTCAAACACATAAGAAAATAAGTTTTAACAGCAAAAATTTAAAATGTTTATGGTTTGGGTTGGATGGCAGGTGTGCTGCATGGTGCATAAGGTGGTGCGGTGGTTGGTGCGTTGGCTGGTGAAGTATCCAAGACTGGTTGTTGACTCATGAAATCTACGAGGCGGGGATCATTGTTCTTCATGTACGTGATCAGCTTCTTCATTTCAGAGATCCGAGATTGAGCTTGCCAATGCTCCTCAACACGTCTAGCATTATCTGCTTCTTGTTCAGCTATCTTACGACGAGTTGTTTGAAGTTGTTCCTGGATCTCTAGAAGTGATGTCATAGAAGAGCTTGAATAGCTATGTTTCCTTTTCCCGTTGCTGATCATCTCACGTAGATGTCCAAGACCAAAAGGGTTCCCCTTTTGATCTATTTGAGTGCACTAAAACAACAACAAAACAGATTGATTGTCCACCAAAACAGATACATTGACATGAAGCGAAACTTATACAATGCTTAAGAAGAAGCTAAAAAACAAGTACATACATCCGAATGTGGCAAAACCAATATATAACAGAATGATTCACAACAAAGAAACAAGTACATATATCAGAATGAATGATACTCACAACTATTCTTAACCAAAAATAGAATAATTCACAACAATATACTCAGAAGAACCAAATGATCCATTTACAGTTCATACACTTTGAATCACTCAATCCAGATAAAGTATTTTAACCTATGCTAACCAGTTGTGTTCACCAAACAAAGTCATAAAGTATTATTCAAGCTAATAATGGACTAGTTCATGACAACAGAAACAGAAACCATAAGACCAAGGAAATTACCTTAAGGAAGATCTCATTCTTTTCTTCAATTGTGAGGTTCCGTTGAGTAGAATGTTCAGAAGAATTGTCTGAGGTTTCTGATCCATCAGCAGCCAGTTGATCCATGACATCTGCTAGGTTCTTCTCATAAGCCTCAACTATGTGTTTGGCTTTATGATCAATAAAACTCCCATCCGCCCTTATATGTGTACTCATGACCACTTCTCCAAAAGAAACAGAACTCCCTAATTCCTCCTCCGGTAATGATACAAAAGCACATATTAATTAGAAGTAGTTTGTAATTCGAAAGTAATGATAAAATTATTACCATTTCTTGTTGAACGTGCAAGTATGATTTTTACCCGGAAACATGCTTGTGGACTCCTAGACCGCCACGATCAGAGTTACGTGAGGCTGAAGCAGCAGAGCTCCTCTCAATTGCATCCGGAATGTTCCAATGCTGCCACATTTGTTCCCAAAGCGTAGAGTTAATCCAATGTGGTCTTTCACCACTGTTTTTAGCCTAGCTAACTATTCCTTTCATCCTATTCTTGGCAATCTTCAAGAAATGTTGCTTCACAATGTCTGTCATCCCGGGTTCCCAATTGTACTTCCGCTACATAGTTAAATATAAGTTAAGTATTGATTACAAGAAAAGGCATTAGAACAGAAATATAAAACAATTAAAAGCGTAAAAAATTACCATAAAAGTTCTGAAATATCTTTTTTAGATGTTGATAGGCATCACCTTCCAGCTGAAGTAAGGCCCATCAAACTTCCGACGAAGATTCCAATATCACTCGAGTCAATTTTCTTTTGTCCCGGGTAAACCTATTACATGAATATGAACAGAGAGTAAGTTAAAGTCATTTACTGACACTACGTATCTTAAAGAGTCAACTGAAACAGAAAGAATGATAACACAATGATGCAAACCGATACAATGATGCAAACAAATGCAAACAGATACAATGCTTAGTTCTTTTTCTCTATATTATTTGTGGTTTGTAGTCAGACCATGGTTAGGTAAGCCGCATATTAAAACAGGTAGAATGTTATAAATAATCCTCATGAAACAGACACAATAATGCAATCATATACATTTATGCATCAGCAGAACATGATGCATATACAAAACCCAATGATCTGCTTAGTAAACTCTCACCAATGCAAATCTAAATTGGCAGTGTAGCAAACAAATAAAACCATGCAAGCATCATGCAAGATTTAAACAGCATGATAATGAAGGAGATATGCAAACAATATACACACTAGCTTAATTAAAAGTACATTAAAAATCATGTCATATTCTACAAAACATTATAGTGTAGCAAAAAAGAAAAGGGTAAGCACACTTACCATGTGGTCTTGACGTTGGGGATAGGATGCTCACTCAAGAGTGGAAGATTATCTCGGCCAGGAAAAGTCAAAAGATCATCTAAGAGCTAGTGGAAGTCTTGCGGTTGTGGCTGGGGAGCATCAACTGCTTCGTCTTCCTCTTCAGGTTGTTCACCATCAGGAATCTGAACATGTTCCTGGTGAATCTGATATGCCGGATGTTGTGGCTGAGGAGCTAGATATGGAGGCGGTTGTGGGTAGGGAACCTGATACTAGAGGTGCTGAGATGCTTGCAGCTAAGTGGAAGGTGGATACTGTACCGGCAGAGAAGTTCTCGAAACAGATACAGTCGCTTGAGACGACGGGTTCGAGGAGTGAGAAGAGGCTCCGCCGGTGGATTTACCACCTCCGACTCTGGGCGTAACCTCTCCGCTGTTGGATCTCTCCCCTGCGACTCTGGGCATAACCTCTCTGCCGTGGGATATCTCCCCTCCGCCTAAGTGTCCAGCAGGTTCGTTATTGGATCTCGGACCTCCGCCTGAGGGTGTCATCATTCCGCCGTGAGCTGGAACACCTCCGCGTGAGAGTCCAGCAGCCTCTGGGTTATTGGGTCGACCCCCTCCGCCGGTTGATATACCACAACTGGTAGATCTACCACCTCGACCTCTGGTAGCTTTAGGTTTTCCAGCCATCGGTGAATGAATTGGAGAGAGAGAGAGAGTTGAAGAGACAAAGAAACAGAAGGAAATCTCGAGAGAGAGACTATGAGTCGAAGATTCAGAGGCAAATCTTTCGATTCGGTGAAGGGAATGTCGAGAGAGAGAGAGAGAGAGAGAGAGAGAGAGAGAGAGAGAGAGAGAGAGAGAGAGAGAGAGAGAGAGAGATGAAGAGAAGATGAACAGATCAAAATCGAGAGAGAAAGATTCAAAGATGAATCTTTTGATTCTGCGAAGGAAATCGAGAGAGAGATAAGCAGAGAGGAAGATTGAGAAGGAAAGGCTTTAAAAGAGAGGAAGAATCAGAGGCTAATCGGAAGAGAAATGGAAGAGAAGACGAGTTGAATCGCCCAAGTGTCGAAAGAGAATGAAGCAAAATTAGGGTTTGCACAAAATGATTTGGGAATCAAATCTCGGATACTTGTTTTACAATAGAGTCGAAAAGGAGTCCCTAAGTAGTCGCACAATTATTTTAGGGGGAGAAATTACGTGTCTAAAAGTCCAAAAATTTTGGCCAAAAGCCCAAATATTTTAAAACCCAAAAATAGAAAGACATCAAGTTGGTAGGAAAATAGTCGCAAATAGGACGACAGTAGCAAAGTAGTTGCAAATTGACACTGTTTTGTGACAGTTTTTTTGCAGTCGCAAATCAATTCCCTAAACCCTAAACATTTAGAGCTAAAACAGTGAGCCATATGCCTTTCCAATCAGTTTTTAGCTATTTCTTAAGTGTTTGTTTGATTATATAGATTAAACTATTACTAATCAAGTGAATTTTGAAAAATATTTAACTTGAACAAAGATAAGATTGAAATCACATGTACTTTATCTTAAGACATGTTATGGAAGAAGCAAAAATTAGTTCAAATTGAAATTTTTCTGTTTTTCACTATTAAATGATAGATTTAGTGTAACATGTACAGTAGAACCTCTATAAATTAATACTCTATAAATTAATAATGACCATAAATTAATAAAATTTCTCGGTCCCAAGTCGGGCCAATGTAAAATTTAACGAAATTCGATAAGATAATAAAATAATAAATTTTTTGAAACTCCTATGTAAAATATGGTCCCAATAATAGTATAAATTAATAATTTAAAATTTATGCATATATTCTAAGAAAATTTAGTATAATATGATTCTCATGTTATTGTTTCTTTTAAAAATTGGAATCTCGTTGGAACTAATCTATAATTTTCCTTATTGCATCAAAAACTCATGGTGTTGTAATCTCGATTTGCATCCAAAAATTGTAAGAGTTTTAGACGCAATAAATATTTCTTTACGCGTAAATACTTTGGGTATTGTTATCCTGTATTCAACTTTATCATCGATATTAAGAAGTGTAATCGTAATCTCTACTAAACTCTAAACTTTTGAGTATGTATCATTTTCTACCGGATAGTTAAGTAGGTTATTGGCATCCATTCAATTACGATTACCAAGATTATTAACATAATGTGGAGTAAGATCAATATGTAAACAATTAAATATAATGAATTTTAAATTAAAAAAAGTTTTAGAAAAATTTGTATGAATTCTAAGGTAAATTTCTAATTTTAAATAAAATATTTATTTTACAAAATATGGACTAGAAAAAATAACTCTATAAATTAATATTTATTAATTTATCGATTAGTTAATAACTCTATAAATTAAAAATTTTCAAAGTCCCAACATTATTAATTTACTCTTGATCATCTTGCATTTAATTGATATTCTCTTTCTCTTTGCATGCAGGTGGGTTTCAAAACAAAGGTTTACCACCCAAACATCAACGTAAATGGAGCGATTGACTATGATATCTTGAGAGAAAAATGGTCTCCTGCTTTAACCTTGTCTAAGGTTTGGAATTTTTTTATATTTAACAAAGTTATTGTGAAAAGAAAAATACTTCAGCCAAACATGTGTGTTAATGCAATTGATTTTTGTTATGGAATTAGGTTTTGATGTCAATTTGCGCGCTGATGACTGACCCAATCCTAGATGATCCTTTTGTGCCGGAGGTAGCCCATATTTACAAAACTGACAAATCCAGGTTCGAGCCAACTGCACGAAGCTGGACGGAGAAGTATGCCATGGGATCAGAGTGAAGTGGTGGAGGCAAAGAAATGATCTGTCTCACCTATGTGTTCTTTTTTAGCTTTATTATCTTTTGAAGACTGCTTTGCTTTGCTTTAAGTGTGGTATTTTTTATTTAGTAATTTTAGTTATGTTCTATGTTTGCTTTAGTATCTTCTGAAGACTGGTTTGCTTTAAGTGTTTCATTTTGTATCGTTTCAATTCGGTTATTTTGAGCGAAGGCGCAGTATCTGCTTGTACTCTGCATCTTAAAGTAGATATGGGCGGACTCTGCATTTAGGTTGCATCTACATCGCTTACACTGAGCATAAACTGCATCTTCTCAACTTATTTTCATCCACAAAGGTCTAACAAAACAAAATAAAGTATACCTAAATTACTGAACTATTATAACGAGACATACATAAGTGTTACTCCGAGTCTCAAAAGATCGAGTGCAATAACATTAAATAACACAGTTGACGAGGTTTATTCTAGGTGGTATTGTTAAGACGAATAGGGTCATCAATGTATGCATCTTCAACCATTGAGAAACCACCGGTCTTAACAACCCTTAGTTGCTGGATTGCTTCTTTAATGGCAGGAATTGCTGGATTAATGAAGAGTTCAAAGAATGGGTAGAGAGCCGAGACACATATCTCACCTGCAATGCCAAAGAGTCACCTAGTCATATATGTTGCAATAGTTCTCTATGATTGAATGAAGTAGTAACACTACCTCCAAAATAGTCCATATTCTAATTTCGTAGCACGCAGAATATGACCTTCCCAATTGGCTGAAGTCCCCAGAAGAACTCAAATTCATCACCAAATATTCCCTTCGCAATACAGTTGATATCTTCGCCGCTGCAGCTCACAAAGACGTTCGTTCTCAAAAGACATCCTAAACTATAAACATAATTAACTTACCTGAAATTCCTCAATGTGAAGTACAGAACTTTGTGACCAGGGACAATGTAAACGTCATCTGTGAAACCTTGATAAATATCTAATTTTTTTACTTTCACAATAGCACCAAGCAAATCAACTGTGTAATAGAGCAACATCAATATAGATTATTTGATCTGACGTGAAATGGAAAATCAAACAACTAGTATTCCATCAAAACATACCAACACTAATCTTCTTATGCAATGAGCCGTTTACAACTCTGCGAAATGGAGATAATGACACCATATGGTTACCACAGATTCCTGGTACCTTTTTAATGATCGATTCTTCATGGAAGAAGATATGGAACGCATGGTGTGTTTGTTTCCACTGACCCGGCCTAGTCGCCACTTCAAAATCCCTAATCAAATACCATTCCTCTTCAGCCACGTCTTCGAACTTTGACAACAGATGATTCCGAATGGTTGCAGAGATCCGAACACCCTAAACCATAAAACCAAAGATTATAGCTATTCCTCTAAAAATAAAACAAAATAATATATTCCTAAGAGACAACATAAAAACATCAAAGCATGCATTTCTTACAGCGTGTTAATCAGCGAGAAGCAAGTGTCTTTCAGGTTGAAAGCGTGGATAGTGCTCTCCAAATTCTCTTACGACTTGATCCAAGATTCTTCCACCATTCTTCATGAGTGACAAGTCTAAAACCATATCTAACTGAGCCATTTTTTTAGACTGAAAGTTTTAGACAAAAGTTTTGAAAAAAAGTTTTGAGACTGAAATGTTTTGGAGAAAATTTTTGAAATTCTGCGATTCTTTATTAATGCGCCCCGTATTGCTGGACACTCTAGCAGAGGAAGAACGAACTTCTTTAATTGGTACGACAATAACTTTTGATTCGATGTAGAACTACTTTTATAAATAACTTTTTAGACGCAATCCAATAAACTTATTGAATTGGTCATTGGAGATATTTAGAAAAGTTATAGTATAATATTTCAAATTTCACCATAGCAGAGTACGAGCAAACTAATATATTGCGCATTCTCTGCATTTATCCTATTAAGTTCATTCATGTATTAGGAATTCGGGATATCTTTTTCCAATATAGGTAATGATCTTATTTTATTCAATAAATAATCATTTAAAATAACGCTCTGTTCACTTTTATTTTATTAAATGATGAGCGAACTCTATTTCTAATCTGCTTATTAAATAATGTTAGTATTTACTTTGCTCTTACTCTACCTACGACAGCCCTTTGTGCCTGTGACGCTTCTTCTTGCTCGTGGAACGAGGTATAGCTACATGATCAATGGAGCTATCTAAAACGTTGTGAGGATGATTAGATTTTGATCTCACCGGAAGAAACCCAGATGTCTTGAAACTCCAATTCTCGATCAAGTGAATCTCTGTGCTTCCTTCTGTCGAACCAGAGAATCCCACATACATCTCTCTGTTTAAGAAAGGAGAAAGATCGATCTTCATAGATAAAACAGGCTTCTCTGGTTTCTTTGTCGTCGTCGTGTTGGAGGCTATTGCTGCATCGGAATAACTCAAGAACACGTTCAGTAAACGCAAATCGTTCTTGTAATCGATCCAAGCAGTGATCGATTTCCCAGATTTTAGATCGATTTGAGACGAAACCGATGGATCTGAAGTCGCGATCGAGTTTAAACTATCGACATCTAATCCGACGTGATTACCGCTCGGATCGTTGAAATAAGGATCCAATTTGGTGTCGAATTCGATCGCGACGAATCGATTCTTCATCGGCTGAGAGGAATTGACGAGACCCAAGTAACCACCGGGACTTCCCAAAGTATCGTTGTCGTGAGAGAGGAAGAAAGAGAGTCCGTCGCCGGAGGAATCTGGGTTACGTTTTGGACGGAGAAGGAGAAGTGAGTCGAGAAAGACGCCGTGGTGTTTGAATCTGGATCGTAGAAATGGATCGGAGTGTTGTAGATGACGGTGCCGGAGCTCGTATCGGGAACGCCGAGCTCTCTTGTGAGTCCGACGACGCCGTTTCAGAGATGAGAATCGCCGAGGAAGGTGAGGTTTCGAATCATGAAGGATTTGAAGGTGAAATTGACACTATCGGAAGATACGAAGATCGGTTTCGCCATGGAAATAGCTATCCATGTGAAGAAGAGAACAAGAAGCTTTCTTGAAGGAGACATGAGAGAGAGAGAAGAGAGAGGAGAGAGAGAGTTTGATACTGTGGTGGGAAAATAGATTCGAATTGATATGAAGGAAGAAGGAAAGGGTATTATTGTAAATTTATATACTGTGATAACGGTTATTAGCATGAAAAGATATACGACGTCGTTTTTATGATCATTAAGTGGGAAAGGGGGGGGGGGGGAGGAGCGTGTCGGGTGGGGGGAAAACGGTCAATTTCGACCCTTATTTTTTCCGTCGTGCACTTTCATACCCGATCTTTTTCTTGTGGCTTATTTAAACCTGAACTCAAATATAATTCAAATTTCATACATTGACCCAGATCCCGTTAGTCAACGTTAACAGAATGATAACTAGGATGACACGTGGGTTAAGTGGCTCGGTTTCGTTGGCTCAAAACGACGTCGTTTCGTTGCTTTACTTAGACGACGTCGTTTTGATTTGGGAAAAACCTAAAATCGAATCCCTAGTTCGACAAATTTCCAAATCCTTCGAGACCTTCTTCTTCTTCTTATCTGTTCTTCATACCTGAGCAAAACAAAGAGGAGAAATCGATGAATCAAGGATAGAGAGGAGCAATTGGAGACGACAACACTGCAAAAACGAATTAACGTTGACACAAAAGATGTTAACTCAGGTATGAAATTTGAATTATATTTGAGTTCAGGTTTAAATAAACCACAAGAAAAAGATCGGGTATGAAAGTGCACGACGGAAAAAATAAGGGTCGAAATTGACCGTTTTTCCATCGGTGGGGCCTCTGGTAATGGACGCAAAAATCAAAACTGACCGTTTTAATGGCATCTATAGCGCCACCACACCACGTGCATAGAATTTATGATGGAATGATATAATCTTTTACTTCATTTAGTTATTGATCTGTCTGTTTTAATGGCATCTCTTTGACTCATCAACTATGGTTGACTTTTTAAACCAAATATATAAATCGTGAATAGATTTTTTTGAGTATTTTGTGGGTGATTTTTTTCTTTCCATGGTCTGTGGCTATATACATCTCTAAGATTGTAAAAGTAATTACCCGACAGAAATCCATAATATTTAGAAAAATATGTTGTATAGCCTCCGCATTTCCTTTTTTTTTACAGATATACAACTCATCTTGGATCACAAATGTATCTCAGTAGACATATTTTACAAGTTAAACATCATTTTCTTAATGTGTTGTGCAACAGTGAGTGCTATAAGAGTCTTAAGACCCAAATCATATTCTACAACTTTTACTAGTTTCCAAATTCGACAGAAAGTTAAAACTAACGAAATGGACATGAAAAAAGTAGTGAGAATTTGGTTATATTGAAAATGGACAAATCTCTTGCTTTCAGCACCTGGCTCTGTCCACTAGGAGAATCCACAGAACCTAAGAATATATATATATAATAAAACTAGCCGTTATGTATGAACGTGAACGTCAAGGATGACTAATTTAATTATTACATAGTTACATACCCATTCACTAATCCTTAAGAAAGCAAAAAGGAATCTTGAGAGACTCGATTTTGTTCATTAGGATAATTTGCTACACTAGGTAAAAGCACAAAGAGAGTGGATCCACAAAACTACTCTACGAATTCAAGCTCAGGCTACTAAGGTTTTTGTTCCTCATTTCCTGCAAAAAACTAAGGAACTTGAAACACAAAGATACTTACTTTGTTTGAGATCTTGATTTTTAATATCTCTGAGAATCTGAGTTTGGCTCCTTGTAGTTTATGCTATTGCGATCGGAACTTTCGCGGCAAAAGAACTGCAAAAATCGAAAAGAAATTATGGCGAAAACTAGGAAACTATTTGTTTTTTAATATGTAAATGTTGAAGTGTTGTAATCGAGAGATCTTACCTCGGCTTATATCGGAGAAGCTTTTCACAGGGAAAATAATACCGGTTTCAAGGTTTTGTTGAGAAATGACAGGGCGAAGAACATTGCTCTTGCTGTGTAAATAAGAAGCTTAAGGGTAAACAAAATGGTAATGACTAATGAGAGTTGAACATCAAAGAATGAGAGAAGCAATTCAGAAACAAAACCTGGCCCAAGTAGGAACAAATTTCTGGTTTGGCAAGTCATCATAGTCGTCTTCATCTTCGTCTTCGTCGTCTGAGCATTTGTACGGAGAGATGTCATAAGACTCTTCAGACATTTTCCCTGGATTGCTTATTACCTAAAAGCACAAGTCTTGTTATGTATTAAGAATGGTCTCATCTCTAGAGAACTCTTTAAGTCTCTAAAAGATGAGAAGCTTGTACCTTGAAATCATCATCTCTAGAGGATCTTGAAGCATTGGTATCGTCACTGGAATTACTCTTTGATCGCACTTGAGGTATCCTAGTATTCGCCTGTCCTCGGGTTTTCTCAGCATTACTTTGGTCTTCTGTAAGTTCCTTCTGTGCTTTTATCCTCGCATCCTAAAAGTTTGTTATTTTTGATTTAGCAAAACTCCTAGATCACAATTGTCGAACAAAGTTTCTAAGAACAGAACAAGAAGAGGGCTCTTACCATAGCTTGTTTTTTCAATTCTTTTTCAGCTTGCAGTTTTTGATCAGCCGCTTTTTGTTGTCTCTGAATTTCTGCAACGCGCTGTCTCTTAGCTTCCTTCAATTTTTTGTCTTCTTCTCTCTGCCTCTTCCTATCCGCTATTTCAAATTCCTTTCTCTTCCGCTCTTCTTCTTTCTTTTTCTTTTCCATCTCCTGCTTCCAAGCAATTTCTGCCTCCTTTTTCTTTCGATCTTCTTCTTTCTTTTTCTTCTCCATCTCCTGCTTTCTCAGATTTTCTTGTTCCTGCCTTGCCCGCTCAAGCTTCATAGCTTCCTTCTTCATCTTACGTTCATTTTCTTTCTGTTCAGCAATCCGTTTTGAAGCTTCAGCAGCCTCCAAGGCCCTTACTTTGACATCCCTCTTGCCTGAGGAAACACGGATAGGGTAGAATCAGACGAATAACTAATGCAAGAAGGTAAAACGATACCTCCAATTAATTGGAAATGTCAAAATCTTTATAGTGGAACAAAGAGAGAGCAATTACCTGTAATTAGTGCAGCTGCTGGCTTTTGCTTCTGCACAAGTGGAACGAACGAAGTGATGTTCGAAACAATATTGTTGTATCTAGGTTCTTTTTCTGGTAACCGCGGCCCTAGAGTTGTCAAACTCGAGTTGCAAGACAACTTAGCCTTACGGAATCTGGTACTAGGCGGTTTAACATTTCTTCCAGCACCTGCTCCACTTTGGTCTTCTTTACCTTTACCCGTGAATCTTCGGCTACGACCATTCTGCCTTCCCACTTTACTTTTGACACTGTTGTTGCAGGTAGCAGAAAAGCTGAATGCAGTATTGACAGAATCTAGACTCTGTCTATCAACAGGAATCTTGGCTTTAGAGACAGATGAAAGAAATTTCATAGGATCTTCATTAACATCGCCAAGAGGTTTCCTTTCAGCAGAGACATTCTCCCTTTCGGAATCAGATGCTTCACTGACAGCTTCAGATATCTCATCTATGTTTTCATTCTCTTCAGCTATGCAAGGAAGGTCCGGAATTGAACTTCCTCGCTTCTCTGAGCTCATAGACTTTGGAGTGTTTGTACATAAGTTTTCAGCCTCCTCATCTACGTTCTCATTCTCTTCCCTAATGCAAGGTAGGTCTGGTGTCTGACTTCCCCGCTTCTCTGAACTGGAAGACTTTTGCAAACTTCTATACCACAACTTCTCAGTCGGAGACGCACGAGGATTCCTAGCATCAGCAGATGAGCTAGCACCAGAAAAAGGCAGACAGTCCGTGTACGATCTTTCTGTATAATCATGGTTAATCCCCAAGTTATCAAAGACAGAGCTATCCTCGAGTTTCTGACTGAAAAACATGCCATCAAGCAGCTCAGCTGAAACAGACTGATCCAAGTCCAGTTTTCCATTGAACTTAAATGTTTTAGCCAAATGTACTGACGGAGTGGTCCTGCAAGCAGACTTGCGAATCTGCTCAATCATGGTGGCACTTTCTGCTGTAGTTCTTGGAAGTTGGAAGCTGTCATGTTTTATCTGGTTTTTAGAACTGCTTTGATTCTCATCATCGGTTTGGATTATAAAGCCCTCCATAGAAGGGGGGCTTCTATCCTCTGAGCTTATCAAACCCAAGGGTGATAAACAAGGAGAACAGTCTGAATTGCGGACAACGCAACTAGTTAACGGATGAGAGGTTTCACCAAAAAATGGAAAAAAGTCCATATTTTCTGATTCAAATGAATCAAATCCCTGATTTGGAGCAATATGACTCCTCTGTACACTGAGCTGTTCTGGTCTGAAGGAAAGCGAGGCAGGAATCATCAATCCAGCTTCCTTGAATATGTAACCCTGTAAATAATCCTTTTCCCGGTTAATAACACATCATACAGAACGAGAGAAAATATTATGCAAACTAACAGCTTGTGCTGCACTGCAGTTTTATTATCTTGGCAGACAATCAGTAGAGTCATAGCAACAAAGACGTGCAAAGAAGAACACAAATTATCTGAGACATAGATAGGATTTCAGATTTTGGCCAATATTTTTTTATGGATAATAGCTTTATATACACACGTCCAGTTTGAGAAATGCTTGATACTACAGCACTTACGTATAGAGTGAGATTTTCTCATAAATCACAATAGTACAGTTTTCAGCTGAAGTATAATGGTCTATTTCCCTTTAGAGCAAAGTATGAAGATATCGTTAAATATATATTTGAGCGGTAAAACTTATTTTCAAGGGAGAAAGATACTCTTTAGAAAGAAAAAAAAGCTTAGGAAGAATGAGAAATGCAGCGCATACCTCTTCCAATTGTAACTCCGCTGAAGATGCTGATCCAATAATCTTTTGTAACTCAACATCATAGTGATCTGAAGATGCAGATCCAATCATCTTTTGTAACTCAACATCATAATTATCGAGGTTGTGACATGCAGCCTCCCTATGATGGACTGTTTCCCTAACAGAATCTGAATCGAGAAAGTCTCCCTGCCATATATAAAAGCCCATGATTTAAAAAATCCTTGTAGTTACATTTGGAAGGAAAGAGTGGTTCAAGACTCTCAAGACATAGGGAAATAATTTTCACCTCTGGGCTTGACGAAGGCACCCTACTAATTAGCTTTTCCAGAGTTCTTCTCCGTTTATTCTGCAGCTGGGAACCCCCCATGGAGGAACCAGAGCAGAAAAATTTCTGAATAGAGCTATCTGGACCATGCGATTCACCTGTTTCTGGACATGCTATATTTCTACTGATTGGAGGAACACCTTTGTCAGAGGATGTTTCATGTTGAGGTCTCTTTGTCAATGAATCTATGTGACCAATGAATGTATTTGACGCTGGACGTTCATTCTCTCCCACTTTTAAGCCAATATGGCTTGCAGGCGATTCCGTTTCTGGTACAGTTTCTTTCTTTAAACCATTATGATCCTCAATGTCATCCATTTCATTGTCTGCCGAGAGGTTTACTTCAGAATCAGTGAGAGATGGAACATCTAACACCCTTG
The DNA here is from genome assembly GCA_900406555.1 of Pseudoturritis turrita. Taxonomy (NCBI): domain Eukaryota; kingdom Viridiplantae; phylum Streptophyta; class Magnoliopsida; order Brassicales; family Brassicaceae; genus Pseudoturritis; species Pseudoturritis turrita. Next base: position 52,157 of record OVBL01000064.1, read on the forward strand.
CGGCAGATGCTGGTGTTGGGGCCTTCTCCATTGTAGATTCTTCTTGACTATTCATTGGAATCTCATGGAAGTTGCTTTCTTCATTATCATCAAAATGGGGTGATTCAGGCTTCAAAAAAACAGGGAGATCATGGGTTCTCAATGATGAATTTTCTGCTTTAACTTCAAGCTCTTTGTCAGCCGATTGATGATCAGAACCAACAGAAAGAGCCTTATATTCATTTGCGGATTTCTCTTCAATGGCTGAGCTTCCTGGCCTACTTATCCTTCCATGGCATTGGTTACTCCCCGCTTTGGTCAATGAACCCTGTGGCTGCACTTCCTTGGACCCAAAACTAATATCACATCTTTTAGAATGGTCAATCAAGTTTTCCGGAGTACAGCTTTCCTGAAGAATAGATTCAACCACCACTGGCTCAACTACCGTGATGTCAGTTTGGCTTAGACTTCTAGATTTTGAAATACTGCTAATTTCAATTGATTCACCATTCTTATCTTCCTCCACTAATAAAGCTTCCCCAATAACAGTAGCGGGCTTCATCAACACACTTTCATCATCTGATGGCATTACCGAGTGTCTCGACTGCAGTTCAACTGAAGAGGACTCAACAAAGCCTAAAAGCTCGGTCTTGGATATAAAATCTTGGTTTGCAACCTCAAATGTCGTCTCATCTGTGGAGATGCCAGTTTGGCTTACCCTTCCAGCATTTGAACATCTGTTAGTGTCAGCACATTCACCCTTTTGTTTTGATTGATCGTCGCTGGTAATATTTTCAACTACTAAACCTTGAATATCAATAGTAGAGGGAATCAGTGACTCCTTTACATCGCCACCTTGCAGTAATGACATTGAATGTCTTGGCTCCACGTCAATTGAAGAAGACTCACCAGAGCCTGAATGCTCGGTCTTGGATCTATTTCCTCGAGCATTGCTACTGGATTTTGCATTGATTTCAGACTGGAAGATGCTCGTTCCAGCATATGTCACCATAAAAACTTCATTAGTGAGAGATATTACCTGGGGTAATTCCACTTCATGCTCTGCCCTGTGAGACGGATTTGATTTTCTTGATGGAAAGTCACCAGAAAAGGAGTTGCTTGACTTTTGATGTTCCCTCTTGGAGCTATCTTGACTTGAGCTTTTAGATCTTGTACCTCCATCGAGATAAGCTGTTTCATTGCAACTTCTGCTTTGGGGATCATCCACTTGCTCATCTACTTTGGCCGACACTTCATCAATTGTCTCAATGGTCTGTAATATATTCATTTCATTCACATGACCAGACTCGAGTAGAGATTCTGGTACAATAGAAGCAAAAGTATCCCCACTGGAAGATTTTTGCACCAAATCCACTTTCTGATGTGGGGTAGAAGACTCTGTACTTGCACTAAACTTAATACACTGACCCCCTCCTTTACCTTGAGAATTACACTTCTCTACTTTATCATTCTCATCATGCTTAAATAACTTTATCTCACTAACACTGTCGGACCTTAAAGAAGCAATCTCAAGGCCTATAATTCCACCGGGCGAAGGTTTGAGCTCATTTCTACAGTTTGAACGGCTTTCCGAAGCTTTGGCACTACTACGAAGCTCCATAGCTTTTTGACGTGATCTCGATCTCTGAATCTTAGCAAGTGGTAATCCAGTGTCAAGGCAAGTGTTTGGTTCAGCTTCATCTTGACAATATCCGGGAGATGATGGTTTCAGCTCACAACCAGTAGTTGAGACACTGTTGGGAACCATTTTCCATTGGCTAAGTCCAGGAGATGTAGCATCAAGACTATTTTCAACTCTTTGATTCTGGGAGTATTTGGCAGACGGACAACTTTGATTCTCTCTGCATCCGGTTGGGACACTTTCTGGCAGTCCTTCCTCCTCATTGACATCTCTAGGACATGCAATATTAGCATCCTGCTCGTGAAAATGATTTGAAACGCGTCTGACTAAGTTGTGTGAGAGCTCGTGTTGTTCTTCATCTTCAAGCAACTGCTCTTCTAAAGGGTTATTTACTACAGATGTTAGGTTTTGTCTTGTTACATTGTCAGCTAGAAAACTGAGAGGCGGTTGATATGAAAAGGGACGACTGCTAGGACAAATGATGGAAGGTCTTGATTGAGGGAATAGGAGTCCTGAGATAATCTCCTCCTTGCTCAACTCGGTATGCATAAAAACAAATATCGAAAATAAGAATCTCGAACAGAAACTCTTCTCTTCAATCGTAATTGAAACAGATATACAAGCGATGTAAGTTAATACTAGTGTTAACATAATGCTTAAGTCGATAGTTTCCACAAACTAGCCATTACTCATTCCCATGTAAGTGAGAAAATAATTCTGCAAATTGGTTCTATAAAATGAAAGAGCTCTACACTTTGATGATAAGTAAGCACAAACACTTGCTTAGTAAATAGGAACAGCACGAGCGCCTAAAACCTATCACAGTAAATTCAACATCAAATTATGCTTATGAACCCTAACACATCAAATTATGTTTATGAACCCTAAAACCCTTATAATCTTTCAATCCGTCCTATCACAGTAATTCGATATCAAATTACGCTAATATGCTTTATAAACTTTCAATCCGTTTCCCTTTTAAGTATCAAACAACTCCGCAGCATAAATCCCACTATATCAGAATTAACCACTACCGGAAGTTTGGGAAGGTCGAGACGGAGACCAGAGCCACGACGGAGGAGAGACTCCGGCAAGTAGGCACTTGGAGGCTAAGTGCTGGTCAAAGAGATCTACTTGTTGCTTGACCTGCTCGACGATTCGCTTCTTCCTCTCAAAGATCTGCACGAAAAGATTCTCCATATTCTGATAGATCCGAAATCTATCAAGGAGAATCACAAGTGAGATGAGAAGAGAAATAGAAGATTAGAAGAAGAATCAGATAGAATTTGCGATGAAGAAGAGAGATTGTTTAATTGCTAATTTCTTTGATAACGGATCAATGGCTCATATACCAGACCAAATAAGCTCAAATACCCCTCTTAATAAAACCTAATTTCTTTTTCAATTATTTTTAAACCAAAAAAAATGGTTAAAGACAATTTTAACATTAATGAACCTACATATTTACAGACCCAACCAAGTTTTAAGTCGGGTCGTCTGTCCAAACCCATTAAAATCGAATCCATAACCTAAAATCGATTTTTGTCGAATTTTTTTGAAGGGATAACCCAGCTCTTTGGCCTGATTATTCACTCCACACATCAATCTCTCCTCGTAGCTTCATCTCTTTTCTCTTTCTCTCCAAATCCGTCTCTTAAACTTCATCAATGACGAAATCGATGTGATTCCGTACAGAGCCGAGATCGAACGGACCGTCAAGAAGGTCAAACTCTGCATCGACGGACATCGCTCCTCCTCGGTGGCCATAAAGCGATCTGCTGCAGCTTCGGGCGAAGAATCAGGTGGATAACCGTGTGCTGATCGGTGAATCTGGAGCCATTCAGGCTCTGATCCCACTACGTTGAGGAAGGCAAAGAGGCCATCGTCGAGGAAGGAGGGATCGCAAGACTCATGGAAGCCATAGAGGATATGGGCACTCAATTACTACAATATGGGCAAACTGATATTTGTAAAAGAATCGCATAAAATAAATCGATAATACAACAAAATATCGATACAAGAATTAGGAAGAAGATGGATTTGCAGAGGCAAGATATGATCTTATCCTTAATTCTGAAAATGCCCCGTAGTATGACGGTTGTGTGGCATTCCGAATCCCAGGATACAACTGCAATCAATTCTGTTTTGCACAACTCAATAACAAAATCTAACGAACGTTTTTTCTGTGTTGTACTCTCAGACACAAAATAATAATAAAAATACAAAGGAAAAGGGAGATTGTTTTGTGCTTAGCATGATGAAATGAGAAGGGCAATGGTTTCTTTTATAGAATCACATTCACGTACGTTTGTACGTTATTAGTGGAGTTATGTGTGTAAGTTATGAGAATTGATCTCATATTAAAGACATGTTTGAATCAAATTTAATCATATTTAATTTTTGTCTTTAACGTTACTACACATTTAATCAAAGGAGATATTGTTGATTTTAGTCAACTTCATAATTCAAAAGAATTAATCTTTTGGGTTATTGGCTCTTTTACCAAATTTCGAAACCCAAAGCCGAAGTCCGGTCCGGTATCTTTTTTTACCAATACACCAAAGTGTACCAAGGTTTTGAATCTTGTTATGAATTCTCCACTTTATATATTTGAGGATTTTATATACAAACTTCCAATATGGGATATTTGTTAATTTTTACACTTAGCCAAATTTTTGAACCTTTACAAGCTTTCAAGTCATCCACTTTGGATATTCATTTCTCATTCAAATTAACTTCGATTTTGACAAGTGAACATACTACGTTATAGTGTTTACAGCGACGATTTACATCGTGCCTACAATCCGGTCATTCCGATGAACGTCTCCACCGGAAAACTCACCAGAAAATGGTCTTAAACCATTTTATCAAAAACGAGTTCCAACATCTAAAACTCGCGACTGGCTAGGGTTTATGAAGAAAAGACTGAGACAAAAAGAAAGAAAAATAGGGTTTTTAGTTTTCTTCAGAGAGCAGAGAAGTATTGATGCGAGATGTAGAAGGAGACGTATGTATATCTATTATATTATTAGAGAGGTAACTATGCACCAGAATAAAAGTTGAGTTTTGGATAATCTTATTACAACTTTAATGAAAATACTCGATTCTTATTGGTTTAAAATAAAAGTTGAGTTTCGGATAATCTTATTACAACTTTAATGAAAATACTTGATTCTTATTGGTTTAAATAGTCGCTTTTTCTATTATTGTTTCACGATTATTTTTTTTGTTGATATATGGCATCGAATATAATGTGCTTTATTTTACAATTTTTTTTTAAGTATAGATATATATAAGAATCGAAAATTATCATATATAACAAAATCACTTTCGCATGTACATTTAATATATGAATACATATAAATGGTTTAACAAAAAAAAAAAAAAAAAACCGATCATTGCAGCTTCAAAACCATTTTCTATCAAAACTCAAAATTTAAAGATATCCAATAATACATATAGCTGCAAGATATATATAGAGTTAATTTTTTTATGTCTAAAAACTTAAATTGTCGATATGACCATTGTGTTTTCTTTTTTCGTATGGAATTTTTTTATTTTATCCTAATGTTAATAAAATCTCTTTTTATGTACTCTCGCATGGGTTTTTTTTCTTATCATCACTCTCACAAAATATCATTATTAAATCAAACATAATGTAATTAAATATCAAAATCAAACATAATGTAATTAAAATATCGAAAATATTATATTTGAGACGAGCATGTCATATAAATCAGTCAATAGTGCTTAAAATATTAATCGTTAGTTTAAAATATTAATTGTTAGTTTCCACAAACTAACGATTAATATTAATCAATAGTATTTATATAACATGTTACGTTTAAATAAGTCAAATAAAATTTTATATTTAATTATAGATCATATTATATAATACTAAATTAACTATTAATGCCCGCACCGTTATAAATTATATTATATAATATTAGAATTAACTTTTTATTTATTATTAATGCCCGTACACAGTGCGGACTAACCACCTAGTATATATATGTATAGTGGATAACCTATAGGGTTTATAGATCCTTCCTTTTTGTTAAAAAAACTTAGGTTTCTAGATCCTTCTATGGACTAATTATGCTAATTTTAAGCAATTTGGATATATCTACGTCATGACAATAATTTTTTTTTAACAAAATACAATAATTTAGTTTCCTTTTCTTCTGGAACAACTGTAATTTACTATTTTCTGTATATTCATTTTGTTATTTTCCTTTTTTTTTTGGTTTTTGTTAAACCAACAGAAAAAAATGTATTTCCAAATTGAAGTCTAATTCCTCTTTGCCAGCTTGGTATATTGTTTTGACAATAAAAGTAAAAGTTAAAATACCATTAATAAATAATAATATCAATTTTAAAAGAAGCAAAATACACATGTTTCCATAAAAATTGGGAAGATATATAAAAAAGGAAACGCATATTTTGTATAAAATTTATCAAATATATTTGCAATTGCATAATTTTTTTTATTTTTAAATCCACATTATTTATTTTGTTATTTTATGAAGATTCGTAGTTTAGTTCCAAAATCTCATCTCAGAATTGAAAACTATACTGGTCTATGAACCCAAAACCAAACTAAAACGCCGCCGTTTAACTGTTAAGTCCTTTCTTCTTCAATTCGACATCTACCGATTTTCTTAAAATCTCCGATCGTCGGCGTCACAAGTGTTCAACTGTTTGAAAAATATCGGAGAAAATGGCACAGAGCTGGCTTTCCATGAGCGGTAGTAGCAGCGGAGATCAGAAACAGCAGCAGCAGCAAACGGGAACGTCTCTACTGGCTGATTGGAATTCTTACGCAGCTTCGAGAGATTTTGAAGAAGATAGCGGAAGTTTAGGGTTCGATATCGAATCCGCCGTTAGATCTGCCAACGACACTGTTTCAGGCACCTTCAATGTGTAAGCGATCGATCGATCCATCTCTTTATCTGATTTTAGGGGTTCTTACGATTGATTCTTAAACTCTAGAGGGGTATGTTGTGACTGAATCTGAGCAATCAGGGGTTTTTAGTTGGTAGTGAGGATTGGGTGTGTTAGTAAATCAGGAAGTAGACTAAATTTCAAAGCTTATTCTTGATTTTGATTTTGATTTTGATTTTTTTTTCGTTCCCTTCAGTTTTCTCTCAATGAAAATTCCGATTTTGTAAATCTGATTGTTAAGCTTTTTGTATGAGAAACAAGGAGAAGCTTTATTGATCACTGAATGTTTTTACACTGAGATACCAAATTTGACCGAATGCGTCTGTAACTCTCTGAGAGCCTCTTTATAAACTAGAGGGTCTCATCTAACAAACCTTATCCACACTTAAGGACTCCAACTAACTCCCTTATTTGACAATTAACTCTTCACTTATCGAATCAGCAAGTGCCAACTCATCTCTTGACCCTCTTTTAATTGCCAGCTCATCAATCCTTCTTCTTCTTGTATACGTAGCTCTTTAGTGGCTTATCACTGATCTACTTGGTTATTTTCACAGTCAAATTATGGGTGTTGACTTTTTTCGATCGCTTGTCTGAATCAGGGACAAAACTTATGTTGTGCTTGTGGCAACTGGGAGTTTCAATCCTCCAACTTTCATGCATTTACGCATGTTTGGTGAGTTCTTACCAGATCAGTTACTGAATTCAATGTTCTCTATGTTTATCAATGGCGTTTATGATTCCGACCAATGCGAGAAATTCGCACAATTCGAGGCACTGTGATCAGTGTATGACTTGTTTCAATGGGAAAAATCCAACACTGTTGTTTATAGGCTGCTAAAGTAGCTTTAGATTATGTCTTGTTGCTTACTTGTTCAGTGAAACAATCCTAAAGTATCTGATTGTGTTAGCTTTGTATTCTTGGATTTATAAAACCATGATGTGACAAGAAAGAACAGCACAACTTGGAGGTTTCTGGATTATTCATGTTAAACCAAAGTTTTCCACCGTTGATGCTTGTCGAATGATCTTGCTGCGACCTTTTGTTCAAATGTATACGTGCCCTTCTATTGAGCTGATGAGTTCTCTTTGTTGTCTTTAGAGCTGGCGAGAGATGCATTATACTCAGAGGGGTTTCATGTTCTTGGAGGCTATATGTCTCCTGTAAATGATGCATACAAGAAGGAGGTATAATTTTGGCAACTTGAGATTCTTAGTTTCTTTCAATAATGACTCTTGTTTTTCTAAACCGATGCTAATGGAGATGTTACGTGTGATGAAACTAACAGCTTCTTCTTCTTTTTAACTCTTACGGTTCTTCTGTTAACTGTTTAATTTCCTTTAGAAATAATAAAATCATCAGATTCTGTGTAGGGCCTTTTATCTGCAGAGCATCGGTTAGAGATGTGTAATCTAGCTTGCAAAAGCTCTGATTTTATAATGGTTGATCCATGGGAGGTACTTGCTCATTCCATCGATAAGCTTTTTAATAAGTTCTCTTTAGGGGAACAAAGGCGTTGTTTCCTTACAAAACTGTGAAAGCTGTTTCTACAGGCATCTCAAAACAGCTACCAACGAACTTTGGTGGTTTTATCAAGGGTCAAGACTTTCCTTACATTACGACACATTTTACGCAGATCATAGCATTTTGCTTGCATAACAGTAGCATATTCGATAACTAAGAGATAAATAATAAATGAATGTAGCATAACATTAACAACTGTTTCTCTATAACATTGGAAACTTACAATTACAAAATTAAATAGATAAAAAACAGTTGATATTCTACGAAGTATCCGGGGAATGGTCGCGCTTCATCCCTCTTGAACTCCCAGGAACATCGCAGCCAACGTCGACCGATCCAAACTCGCGACTAATACGATCCAAGAACCTTGACTGGTGGGTCAAAGTTGTTGCCACAACCCTAACCGAATTCACAGCCGTCTCCACATTCCGAATATGAGTCTCCAAACCATATATCCTAGCACGTAGGGCTTCTCCCTCCAACTCCAACTCCTCGCACAAAGGACAATGAACATTAGCAATGCGAGACAGATACACATTTTGCCAAGTAAGCCTAAGGTGATCCAGGCTACATGGACGGACCTCTGCTTCGTCGATATCCACCCGAAGAGAACTCCCGTCAACTGCGGCGTCGGAGAGAAGAAACTCAGGGCACCAATAAGGGAGTGGAATCAAGAAAATGGCATAGGAAAATCGGGATATGTGCGACAGTTCTGCATTGTAAGAACTGATGGAGCGCAACAGAGAGAAAATGCATGTTAAAAGAGTGAGATTGATCAATTCGTCAAATAATTACTTTTTGTAAGAGGGAAATTATCTGAATCAGACCACAAACGGGGAAGCCCGTCAGGACCGGAATGACGAACAAAGAAGTAGTGAATCTTGTCATCATCACCACCCTCAATTTGGAGGGAAAGTTCAACTGGAGATCTCCAACCGTCACGAACAACAAGTTCATATCTATTAGACCATGGTCTAAACTTCTAACCTCAAAAGCCCCAAAAATCATAACACTCGAAACAGTGATTCCAGATAAGTCCGACAGTATTTGGAGGGCATTTATCATCCCCCATGAGCGGGCATTAAGCTGGCTGGGTGCAATCCGAAGTCCTTTACAAAACTCCATCATAAAAAAATAGGCGATGGCGGAAACCTGCCCGAAAGGAAGACCAATAGACGGTGATATAGCCTACCGGAGGAATCCCGGGCACGTCTTGAACCTCTGGATATTTGAACCAATCCGAATTCCAAGGCACAATAGGATGAAGACTGTTGGGTTCGCTCCTGCTAGAGGAAGAAGCAGATGAGGAAAAGGCAGACATCGGAATCAAAGAAGATTGGTGAGACTGATGGGTAGAAAAGAAGAATAAAAGATTCGCTTGCGTTGTGGTAGCTTTTGGATTATCTTTGTTTGTTTGAGACTGATGGGAGGAAAGGATAAATTATCTTTGTTTGTCCATCCAAAAAGAAAAGAGATCTTTATACTCGTTGAAGGGAAACCGAATCGGTATGGAAGCCCTAATTGGTCATACTGTGCAGCTATTACTGGATGCCTCTGAGATGATACTGCGGCATGCGAAGGGCCACATGTCGATCATCTCATGATTGAACACGAGAAACAAGGTACATTATTAATTGTCCTACTACAATACGTCATACGCCAAGTGTCGATCATTCATGATACAACACAATAAATAAGGAATGACAGTAATTGCGACTACTCTGCTTATATTCTGCAATAAATTTAATAGTACTCTATTTAATAGTACTCTGCTTACGCGCCTTGTAATAATATTTTTTTTTACGGGACTTCTATTAGTACTCGTCTTTGATTTATAACCAAAACACGCGCCTTCTCTGCATATACTCTACTATAGTGGACCTAATTCCTAAATAGAAGAGTACTCTGTTTATATTCTGAATTAAATTTAATAGTACTCTGCTTACGCACCTTCTCTGCATATACTCTACAAGATAACGGGTTAAATGATGGGAAGGTGGACCGTTGAAATGATAGGAAGGTGGACCATTGAAATGCTGGGAAGATGGACTATTGAAATGACAGCTAAGCGGAAAAATGATGTATGCGGTTTCATTTTATCCCTCTCAGATCATTACTGTTCCACTCCCGTCTATAAAAAGAAGAAGAACCCTCAAAATAACTTGCGGCTTCTCTTCTACTCAATTTTTTTTTTGTCTGTGCAGTTGATTTTAATTTTTAATTGGTACATTCTATGCATTTTACTCTTTTACAGGCACATATTCAAGACATCATGGCCGCAGATCATTCGAAGAAAAGAAAAGCACCAATGTCAGACCTGGAGTTGGAAGCAGAAGAGAAGCGGAACAATGCAATTATGGAGGCGGAAAAGGAAGGAAAGGATCACCTGAGGATAATTCTTCTCCTGGTGAGATCTCAAATGAGAGCGAAGGACGAAGCTCACCGCGTCAAACTCAAGTTGGAAAGAATAGCCGGTAAACGCTCTATGTTGGAGAAGATGATGCACGAAGAACAAGTGATCATGGATGCTAGGCGGCAGCAATTAGCAGAGAAAGAAAAGATTGAAGAGGAGGAGCTGAGAGGAATTATAGTTCCTCATATTGATTGGTTCAAACGTGATCTTTCGTTTATGGAGGACTAAAATTATATAGAACTCTTGTTCTTTTTTTTTGCATTGTATGTTTGAACTTTAAACTTTAAAATCTGAACTTATGTGTATTTTGGATTTGTTGTTTGTACTCTTTTTTGGATTTATGTTTCTGTGTGTTGTGTCTTTCAACCTACTGACAGATTTGGAAGCAAAGTACGGGCAGATTTTGGTGCAGAGTACAAATAGACTTGGATATAGAAGCAGAGTACCGGAAAAGTATGCGAAGCATAAACCTAGTTTTGGAGCATATTTAGGCAGATATTCCAACTTCAATGAAACTCTGCTGATTTTTATTATACTAAATGGAACGCAAACGCATACTCTTAGAACACTTATGGGCCCATGTTTATGCTGAGTGTAAGCAAAGCAGATGTAGAGTATGAGCAGGTGCTGCATCTTCTCGGTTTACACTCTATAAGCATAGTTTATGATGTGTGTAAACGAAGAATAAGCATAATAAGTTCTCTTCTACTAACGAAGGAAAAACAAAAATTCTGCTTGTACGCCGCAGAGTTTGGTTAATGTAATATTTACTAGAACAAATCTCCTTATTTACTATATACATATATTTACTAACCATGCAATTAAATTTGAACGTTGTAGGGATCGTAGATACTTGCAATAATTTTCTCATCACACATGGGTTGTTGGGTATACGAAGATGTCTCATCCAACACCTCCGCACCGAGCTTCGTCCTCCAGGTCAGCATTTTGGCATTACACAGTTCTCTTGCTGATAGCGGCAATCCTAACATGTGACACTCAATATATTTGAGTGTGTAGACTCCACAATCACCTACTAGTGGATGCACTTTGGGAACGTCTTTTACAATTCTGATTGTAAAATCTGCTTTATTGTAGTCTTGAGGAAAGCACATATTAATTACGGTAGGAACCATTTGAGCAAAAGGAGTCACCGTTGCCATAATATCTGCTTGTGGAGTATTTAAGCTATCATATATGTAGACAACCCGGTCAACCAGTGATATGACCGTTCTAACCCAATGATTCTCACTCACGTGTAGAATAAAGTATAACGTATCAACATATTTGCCCCACGACAACTTTGTTGCGGCATAAGCTGGAAGAATACCATGTACATTCTTGTAAGTACCACCAGGCCATCTTTCAATCTTACGCCACTCGTTGTACCTATTCTTCCAAAGCATTTGAAATGCTGCATCCAATATAGCAATCCGTGGACTCTTGAAAGAATTATGATTTCTCTTTAGCCTGAGTCTATACAAGTTTAGTGCTGCGTCAACATGCTGATGATAAAAGAAGGACAAATGTTAGGTACTAAAGCAGAGTCTACTAGACACACAACAACAACAAAAAGCCGAGTCTGCCCGATACACAACAACAACAAAAAGCCGAGTCTGCCCGATACACAACAACAACAGTCTGCCAGCTAAACATGAAATAAACACTTTTGCCATATCCACTATTGACGAGGAAGAATGTACTTACCATATCGTGTAACCATTCTCTCGGCTGCAAAATTAAGTTGAAGAATTCATGGGCCTTTGTTTTCCCTCCAAATGGATAAATATTTTTTCAGTCGAAGAAAATCAACATTCAAGTTAGAATGCAAGATAAAATAGACGATCTTATAGGCTGTGTGTACTTACTTATTGGCTCTGAATACGTTCATCTTGTCCACCAGTGTTTGGTCAATATCTCCAAATATAATTTCGTAAGCAGATTTATGGGCCAGTGGGTTTACGTTGTTGCTAGGTACAGGAACTTTTGTCGATTTGCTTAACCTTTCACTCCTCGTTGTTGTTAGTTTGTTGGTCTGGCGAAGATTTCTAGAGCTTTCTTATATTTTGATTTGAGATGTAGTTGGGTGGACTGTATCCACTGATGGTTCAATGACATTCACTGGCTGGGAGTTTCCTCTTCCTCTACCTCTTCCTCTTCATCTTCCTCTTCCTCTTCCTCTTTCTTCAATGATTTTGACTGAATCTTCCGATGGATGTATAGGATTTTCAGTGTCAATCACTCATTACCATCTTCTGCAGATGAAGCAACTGTCTCCATGCAGACGTTGGTTATCAATGCCATAATGGGATCCTTAATGCAGATATTAGTTTCATCTGCTGCAGCAGCATCCTTAATGCAGACATTTGTTTCATCTGCGGCAGTGGCATCCTCTGCCTGAAGGCATACGTTGGGATCATTATCTCCTTTTTCTTCTTTGGCATCCTCTGCCTTTTCACTCCTATCTATTTTTTCAACATCTCCAACTCCACCATCATCAAGAAGATATTCTTCTTTGGCATCCTCTGCCTTTTCACTCCCATATATTTTTCACCATCAGTTGCTTCATTGGAAACAGCTGCCTTATCAGATATAACCTTCTCCTTACCATCAGTTGCCGTGGCATCCTCTGCCTGAAGGCAGACGTTGGCATCATTTTCTCCTTTTTCTTCTTTTGCATCCTCTTCCTTTTCACTCCCATCTCCATCATTACTATCATCTTGAAGATGTTCTTCTTTGGCATCCTCTGCCTTTTCACATTTGTTTTTTTTTCTCCATGGAACATATCTTGAAGATTTTCTTGTTTGGCATCCTCTGCCTCGATGCCATATGCCTTTTCACTCCAATCTATTTTTGCATCATCTCCTACTTGTTCTTCTTTGGCATCCTCTGCCTTTTCACTCCAATCTATTTTTGCATCATCTCCTATTTGTTCTTCTTTGGCATCCTCTACCTCGATGCCATCTGCCTTTTCACTCCAATATATTTTTGCATCATCTCCTACTTGTTCTTCTTTGGCATCCTCTGCCTTTTCACTCCAATCTATTTTTGCATCATCTCCTACTTGTTCTTCTTTGGCATCCTCTGCCTCGATGCCATATGCCTTTTCACCCCAATCTATTTTTGCATCATCTCCTACTTTTTCTTCTTTGGCATCCTCTGCCTTTTCACTCCAATCTATTTTTGCATCATCTCCTACTTGTTCTTCTTTGGCATCCTCTGCCTCGATGTCATTATCAGTTACTTTTTCTTTGTCATCTCTTCCTTTATCATTTGAAAAGGAGCCAGAGGCAACAACCTTGATTCCTTCTCCTTTGTTGTCTTTGCCATCTCCTTTGTTATCCACCGTTGTCTCTTCTTCGTCATTCTGCAAAATTTCAAAGTAATGACTGTTACATGAACTCAGCTTCAACCTCTTACACCTTAAGGACATACTCTGCCGTAAAGGATATTAAGGGATGCCAATGATGAATAGTATTGAATGCCATTATTAGTCTGCCGTAACAATTACATGTCTCACATAAATGAATGATACAACGTAGGCAAGCAGAGTATGCCATGCCCCTCTATTGTTTTACCAGATCTGATAGAGCATGATATCGCAGATCATGCCAGCTCTTTTATTTCAATAATTGCTGAGTTGGATATACCATGCGATTGTCAGGTTTTAGTTTGTTGTTAGAGAAGCGAGTATCTTGCTCGAAAAAAGTCATCCTCTCCATTAGCTTTCCAACGATCTGTGCCAAGTTGTTTAAGATTTCACTCATAACTTTCTGCTGTTCCATGCTGGTTCGTTGCTGTTCCAAGTTTAATCGTTGCTGATCAAGGCTGGCATTTTCAATTCTAGTTACAACTGCGTCAAACTTGGTCTGCTGTTTATACAGGACAAATTCAATGATGTCGATGATGTCGATGATGTCGATGATGTCTGTTGAACCAGTAGATGGGATTTTAGCTATAGGGAACTTCGGTTTCATGACATACCGTCCGTCATCTTCTTCTTTTTCTTCGAATTTTTCATCATATTCTTCAATTTCCTTATGATTTCTCTTCCTCTTTTCTCCATCTCGCTCTTCAATTCCCTTCCTCTTTTTCCCTTTTTCTCTCCTTCCTTCATGATCTACTTTCCTTTTTTCCAGTGCGGTTTTCTGGGACTGGCGGCATTTTTGAGATGCTCCATTTGATGTCCGCCCACGGCTGGCCAGAGAGAATGTATTTGAAGAGATTATCAAGCTTGACATCTATTACGTCGTTACCTTTCCAACGTGGATAGATTTCTGTCCGGGATCTCACACACATAGTAGTTACAGTCACCTGTAAAACACAGTTATATGGTTACATAAATGTCAGTCAGAAGTCTGCGTAACTCTGCTAGAAGTCTAGCGACGGGAAAATGTAAACTTGTGGCAGAGTCTTTTTGCAGACTCTGCTACTATGGCTTACTCTGCCAAAAGTCTACATTTTCACTTCAACAAACTATGCCAAAGATATACATACCTCTTTATTCGAGAAGATCTTCTCCATGTCGAGTTTGCCAACTTTTCTCTTGTATCTTAGCAGATGTATACCTTCAAACGCTATAGGTGTTCCCAAATTTTCTCCCACTTTGGGCACATACTCGTACGCCCAGACCTGTAGAACTTGCACGAACCCCTTCAAAACATAAGAATCTTGCCATATCTTCTCTTTAGTTACTAACTTAACCTGCTTAACAAGATCTTTGTAAGCAACCCTCCCCTAGGAATACCCTTCGAAAGTTTCCAAATCTATCACCAACCTAGCTAGGTTAAGTGGACTTTCGGTACGCCGATCAACACCCAACAGACCGTTAGACAGAATAGTTAGGTAACTAAGCCTAATTTTATCTTCCCTGGACCAAGATTTGCTTATATCTCCACCATGCTTCATACATAATTTCTCTATGCCCTCAATACAAGGGCTAGCACGGCGTATTTTGAGAAGACCCCGAAAGCGATTCTAGCTTTGGTGACTAGCTTGAGAAGATACCAACCCATCCAACAGCATAACTTCATTACAGTTAAGACCTGTGATCTCTTCAAATACGGAGAGCGAGAACCGTGCTGGCTACCCCGCGATCAAAAACCACAACTCAAATGGGCTTTCACACTCCAACTGTTTGCAAATAAGATGGTGATGCACAAATTTCGCACTCCATCTGAAACCCAACTTCTCAAACTTTCAAATAACTCCTAGCGGTGACTTGCAGACATAATCCCACACTTCCTCACCCACTACACGTTCCACCAATGAAAGATGATTAAACTTCGAACTGTAGTTTATTCTGGTATTTGGATCTGGCTCGTTTCCTTTGGAAAAATTCATGGCAGGAAAATCCATCTCGTAATCATTCATATCCATGATATATTCGAAGGAAAAATATCAGAGAAATGAAGAGATCGGAGATTTATCGGAGAAATTAAAAAAGAGATCGACAAAATTGAAGATACGTTCCTCTGCTCTAGGGTTACTGAGGGGAAGAAGAAGAAGAGTCAATGTTGTATTTTTTTAAGCTTTCTAGGCTTCGGCATGGGCCTAAAACAACTGATTTGAGGCCCGAGTATATATTGAGGAAATTTTTAAAAAATAATATTACCTAATTAAGACGGCGCGCCTCTTTTGTCGTACAGTTAAGACAGCGCCACCTTTTTCTTTTAGTAGAAACTCTTCAAAAAGGTTGCGCTACGTCGGCATACAGTCTGCAAAATCCTAAACCACTCAAAACGAATTAAAAACTTCGATTAACATTTTTTTAGACATCATAACTCCAAAGTAATCTTCAATCTAAGTGTTTAAAAACTTATTTACATTGAAAACACAGAATGGAAGAAAAATCAATAACCATGGTAAATACCAAGGGAATATTTCACATAGTGTCATGTTTAACAAAGAAACACGAAGAAACATATGATAACGAATTTTTTTTTGGAGTTTTTCTTTTTAACATAAGTTTTACTTTGAACCCAGTAAGAAATAATGTATAAAGGAAGTGGAAGTATATACAAATATACAACAACAAAAAATTACTACAAACGAATTCTCCTATATCAATCTGTGTTGGTCTGCCGTTGATGATATTCATTCAGTCTGCGATACCCTAACCACTCCGTTTTCACTGTGGAGTTTTTCTTTTTAACATAAGTTGTACTTTGACAACAGTAAGAAATAAAAAAATAATGTATAAAGGAAGTGGAAGTATATACCAATATACAACAATAAAAACTCTCTACAAACAAATTCTCCGATTTCAATCTGTCTTCGGTCTGCCGTTGGTGATATTCACTCAGTATGCGATACCCTAACCACTCGATTTTCACCGAGTTTTTCTCGAGATTTCTCGTTTCGGCTTATACCGGTTAATGCACTACTGGTGATTGTCTTCTGCCGTTGGTGATATACATTAAGGGGTAGCGCTGGTATTTTTAAAATCTCGAGGAAGACTAGGGTTTCAAAATCTCGAGGAAGTCGAAGGTTTGTTGCTTACAAAACCTCTTTTTATCTCTGGAATCACAAATTCACCATCAAGCTCTCTTTTTCTTCTCAGATCTCTTATTTCTCATTTGCACACAACAATTGTTTTTCAAAGAGGATTTCGAAAATCACAATCTCTTTTCCATTAACAACTCCATCATTTACCAAGCAAAATGTATGGTTAAAGCTCAATCTTTGATTTCATCGAGTTTTTGGTTTTCGTTCTATTTGTGCTCTTTAAATGATGGATAGTAGCATTTTGTTCTCAACTATGCCTTGTTCTCATTTGGGAAATCTTTTTGTAGACACAACCACTAAGAACACACAACCATGAACACTTTAACAAGAATCAGTCACCATTCTTTTCAATGCACCTGCGAGTTTGAGGAGTGGACACAAGAAGGGTTCAAGCACTTTAAGGATTTGGAGTGAGCCACATTCTTTCCTACCCGTTTTGCTTGTCGCGATATCATGTTCAAAATGGGGATACAAGACCAAGTGGATGATCTAGTAGAGCAAATGAATTTGGGGAGGTTAACATATATGGACTACTTGACCTAACCCCCCCCCCCCCGTCAACCAGGCATTTTCTTGCCACGGTGAAGTTCATTGAGGATGAAGCAAATGGACATGGATATGTCTACTTCATGGTTGGGCCAACCCAATACTCACTCATTTTCTCTGATTTTTGTGAATTATACTGCTTCCCATCCTCTACATTTAGCGCTACTCAAGAGATTCGTAAAGCATCCACCGTATGGAGAAACATAACAATGGATGATTCATTCTCCACGCATCTCACATGTCCAAGGTGCGAAATCCAACTATCCATTATGCTCTCCGCCTCTTGGCTAAAATGGTTTATGCTTGCCACAAGCCGGGTGTTCCAACCACCAATGAACTAAGGATGTTATATTGTGCGATCTGGTATTGGCTTCACAACCATCATGGACGATCCATTGAGTATGATCCCATTTTCCACCTTGATACCGCTTCAATGTTCCTTGGGAACCTCTTGCACATTCGAAACGAGGTGTCTTTGGTGGATAATCTGAAAGTCTACATTGGAGGCATGCTCACTCCACTCTTCGACCGCGTTGGAGTCAACCTTGACCTCTACAGACCCCTTCCAGAGAGGCCTAAGATGGACTTCGAATATTTGGTACTCACACACACTTTGGCGGCCCGTTTTCCTAACAACACGCTCGCATACCGCGCTTCATGGACAAGGACGAGACGCCTTTGTATTGTTTCTTGCCAAATGCTCGATATTGTAACACTAGTTGCTTCAAAGATCTCAAGTTCTCAATACCAAACCGGTTGACCTTCGCTCTTCCACCGCCTCAAGATTACAACTCTGATCCTTCTAATAAATCTGTTTATGAGTTTATGTTTGTTTGTTTTTTTTTTTTTTTTGTCGGTTTGTTTTATCATAAGTACAAAGCTAATTGGAAGGAGTCAATGTTCAGCTCTTTTTTGTAATGAATTATACCAAAGTCTGATACCAGTCTGGCTTTAGTCTACCGTTAGGTGGTGTGGTCTGCGAAACCTTAATTGTAAAAATCACAGCAGTGTTTGCCAGATTTTGGCATAATACAAGCAGAATCTAAGTAGTGTTTGCGTATACTCTGCTTCCAAAGGCAGAGACTGAGAGCATTTTGTTTTTCTTCTGCGAGTATAAGCAGAGATTGCGTGTACTCATTTCTATCTCTACTTGTACTCTGCGTAGTCTACATTTACTTGCGTTGCAAATGTCAACCTGCAGACAATGTGCCACCGGTCCGCGTTAACTTTTGCTGGTCTTAAGGGGTAGCACTGGTATTTCCAAAAAAAATGTACTAGTTCTACAATTTTCTCTACGAGGGTACCCCACTTGACATTAAAGTTAAAAAATGTACCATTTTGAAATATTTCTTCTAATTTTATTTTCTTTTATATATTTTGTAGCCTTTTTATTTGCCATAATTCTATTAAGTTTTGCAAGTGTCACATGATCTTTGGGTCGGGGATGTAGTTTTGAACTAGAAATATTTTGAGGCCCAAATTATATTATGGTAAAAACAATAAAAAAAATTTAAATAATTAAGGCAGCACCCCTCTTTTGTCGCAGTAGTTTAAAAGTCAGTGCCTCCTTTGTCGTACAGTTCAAGCAGCGCCACCTTTTTTTTAGTAAAAATTCTTCCAAAGTGCTGTTTTTAGATCTGCGGTTAGTCTACGAATCCCTAAATAGCTTAAAACAAAGTAAAACTACGTTTAACATTTGTTTAGACGTTATAACTCAAAAATCATCTCATATCTTAGTGTTTAAAAGCTTATTTACCTTCAAAAAATATAATGGAAGAAAAAACAAGAGTCGTAGTTTTAAAAAGAAGTGCAATACCAAGAGAATACTTGACATATTGTCGGTTGAACAATGAAACACATGATAAAAAAAAATTTGTTTTTTTATAAAATTTGTACAAAACGGTAAGAAATAATGTATAAAAGAAGTAACAGTAGATAAACAAGAAAAAATATGAAAAAACTGAAAAAATGAATTATTCCAAAGTCTGATACCAGTCTGCCTTCGGTCTGCCATTAGGTGGTCTATTTCTTTTATGCGAGCAAAAGCAGAGGCTTCTTCTTCTCTGCTATATCTCTGCTTGTACTCTGCAATGTCACAGAGTGACAAATGTTGTAAGAAATAAAATTTGTACTAAACTGTAAGAAATAATATATAAAAGAAGTGGCAGAAGATAAACTATAACAAATATGAAAACAAAAACTGTAAATACGAATTCTCTGAAATTAATCTGCGAAACCCTAACCACTATGTTTTCTTTTGAATTGTTTGAGATTGCTTATCTCATTCCGGTTTATACCGGTTATTGCATTCGTGGTAATTTTCCTTAAAAAGAATAAGTGGAAAAAAGGAAAAATTTCCACAAACCCTAAGAAGCAGCTTCCACACATCGTCATAGCAACTGTGATTCTCTTTGTGTGATCATGAGATCGAGGAATCATAGTGACATTAAACTCTCTGCAGCCACAATTATTGGTGATCCTGCTGAACCGGTTCCTGAGAAGTTGAAAGGTCCGTTGTCTAGGTTTGAAAATCGAAGTCCAAATCTATGGCCACTCCGGTTCATAGGTCTTACCGTCGATGTCCTGTTGCATCATCATTTGTTATGAAACTCATCGATGATGTGGATGATGATGATGTTGAGTTCATGGGTGATGTGCCTCAAGTTGCTGGAGAATCGTCTACTTGGGTACCTATTTGTCATGACTATAATGCTGGAACTGAAGACGAGGATACGGTGGATGAGACTCTGAAGGATGAAGAAGGAAATCCAATGACTGCAGATGAAGGAGGTACCAATCCGTTTCTGGATTTATATTTTCGATATGAAGTTAATCGGATATTTCAGCTTGAGAAGGATACAAGGTTCCCTTAGTATAGTAAACCCCTGCATGTGCCTTTCAATCAGCATTTTGCTACTGCAAAAGCAGTTGAGTGGTATAAATCCATTAGTAAATACTTGTTCACTGACAAGAGTTTCCTTCCTCTTGGTTGTTCCAAGACCTTTGGTGCTCAGAAGCTCATTGAGAGAGTCGGGTTGATTCACACTGTTCTTGATGTGGATTCTTATGTACCTGAGATAGTTAAGGAGTTTTATGATAATTTTCCGGATATGGAGTTTCAGGCGCACTGCCTTTTCTTAGTTTATGTGCACGGTTGTAAATAAGTGTTTTAGCCTGTGGTCAACATAAAAAAATTTAGGGTCAATCCTTAGGAGACTCTATTATCTCTAGTGGGTCTTAGTTGATTTGATTAAGTCTGGTTTGTGGATAAATCAGATTGACTTGAGAATTCCCGGTTAAGGCTGGTTTAATCTCAAACGTCTATAAAGGGATTAGATTGTTAAGCCATTAGAGAGCAACACAATAACTTCATCTTATTCCTCGAGACTATCTGCGTTTGAGAGCTTGATTCTTCATCGATAGAGAATTGATGGATTGATCCAGCCTCTGAGACGTAGTTCTCCACATCGGAGGTGAACGCAGGGTGACCAAAGATTCTTAGTGTTCTTTGTTTAGTCTCTCGCATGTTTCTTTCTTCGATCGTTGGTGTGATTTCGTTAAACGAAGAATGATTGGATCTGTGAGGTCTTACGAGTTCATGTGAAAATATTGGGAGTCAATTCGTTAAGGAATTGGAGCTAATTTCTCAATAATTGGTATCAGAGTCTCGGCTCAAGATTGTGAAGTCGAATCCTTGGATTGAGGTTGAGCGATTCGATGGTTCCAGTGATTTCAAGATATGGAAGATTAGAATGATGGGGGACTTTGGGATTCTTGGTTTAAAAAATATCCTAACGGATGATAAACTCGAAATGTAGATTCCATTAATGAAGAGTGAGGAGAAGAAGCCTGCTGAGGAATCTTCATCTGGCTCAACCACTCCATTAAATAAGGTTGTTCTTGATCCTGATAAACTCGAACTATCTTATAGGGCAAAAGGAATATAATAATCCTGCATATTAGTGATAATATTCTGAGAAAAGTTCAACACTGTCAAATTGCGGCTTCGATGTGGGCGCTTCTTGATAGGTTGTATACGTCTACTATCTTGCTTAATCGCATTTATATGCAACTGAAGTTTTACACATTTAAATCTGATGAGTCCCGATATGTCGATGCTAATGTTGATGAGTTTCTCAAGATTGTTGCTGGATTGAACAATTTACATGTGAGTGTAAGGCTAGGCAAAAACTCGGAACCGAAGAACAGAACCGGAACCGACCCGAAATTACCCGAATCGAACCCGAACCAATTTTTTCAAAATACCCGATGGATCCTATATGTCTAGAACCGAACAACCGGAACCGAACCAGAACTGAATCAAGAACCGAACGGTACCCGAAATATCCGAAACATATATTAATCCATAGATATTTTGGTTTTAGGTTGGGTATGTTTGGATAGTTCGGGTAAATTTTATAATTTTTTCTTTGTTATATTTTCAGTTAATTCATATATTTTTAGGTATTTTTGGATAATTTGGATAAACATAACCAATTTAGGTGTATTATTTCAATTTTTATAGATTTTTATTGTTATTTTCGGATATTTTGGGTATTTTAAGGTATTTTTTGGTATTTTCGGGTAGTTTGGGTAAAAATATCCTGAACCGAACCGAACCGAATGGCAACCGAAAGTTTTTGGGTAATTACCGATTCTAAAAATTTAGAACCGACTCGAAACCGATAAGAACCGAACCGAACCCGAACCAAAACTGTTTCGGTACCTATATGTGTCATAAACCCCTCTACCCGAAAGATCCGGAACCAAACCGAATACTCGAATGCCCATGCCTATGTGAGTGTATCAGAAGAAGTACATGCCATATTGTATCTTAGTTTGTTACTTGTATGTTTTGACCAGCTAAAGCATACTCTCAAATATGGTATAAACGCTTTGACACTAGAAGAGGCTGTGTCATCAGCCAAATCCAGAGAAAGATAATTAGCTGAGAAACAAGCTGAGAAGGGACAAGCTACAGTGTTGTATACAAGGGAAAGGGGAAGACATCTTGGAAGGGGACAGATAAATACAAATGGAAAGTCAAGAAGTAGGTCTAGGTATGGCTCTAAGGTGATCTGCTGGTATTGCAGAAAGGAAGGGCACTTAAAGAAAGATTGTTTTGCTAGAAAGAGAAGTATGACAGTGGTGGAGATGGTGAAGCTGCTCTGCTGATTGAGCAGTTGGAAACTGTAGATGCTTTGAATGTGTCAGATGATGTCTGTAAAAACAACTGGGTGATAGACTTTGAGCGTACTATCATATGACCTCTAGAAGGGATTGGTTTGTGGATTTCATTGAGAAAGAGTCCAGTAAGATTTTGCAGGAGATGTTCACACAGTGGAGACTTTTGGCACTGGGTCCATAAAACTGAATATTCATGGAGGCTCAGTCAAGATCATGCATAATGTGAGATATGTTCCAAATCTCATAAGGAAGTTGATATCAATTAGAACACTAGATAGGTTGGGTTATCTACATTCACTTTGCAAAATAGTCTTTATATTCTTGATGGTGAGACAGTTACAGAAGAAGTGTGTCAATTAGAAGCTAAGAACAATCATGTACTAGTGTGGCACAGTCGTCTTGGTCACATGAGTTTCAAGAATCTCCAATTGTTGGTTAAAGAAGAGGTCCTTAAGAAGAAAGAGATTGGTAAGGAGTTCTTTTGTGAGCATTGTGTAATGAAAAAGTCTAAAAGGGTTAGTTTTAAAGCTGGCAAACATGATACAGATCATGTACTTGATTATGTGCATGTTGATTTATGGGGTTCACCAAATGTAGAACTTTCCATCTTAGGATGCCAATACTTCCTGTCCATAATTGATGATCATTCCAGCAAGGTATGGATTTACTTTCTGAAAACTAAGGATGAAGCTTTTGCAAAGTTTTGTGAATGGAAGGCACTGGTTGAAAACAAGACAAACAGAAGAGTCAAGTGCTTAAGGACTGACAATGGACTTGAGTTCTGTAATAAAGCTTTCGATGACTGTTGGGGTCGGTTTTCATCCCATCGAGATCAACTGCTGAAAATACTAAGTATAAAGGAAAAGCGTAGCCAAATGAGTGTAAAGCTTAGCCAAGCCAAACACTTGGCTCGGCAACGGAGGCAAGATGGAGACGAGCCAACACTTGGCTCGGTGACAGAGGTAAGATGGAGACGAGCCAACACTTGGCTCGGCGACAGAGGCAAGATGGAGACGAGCCAACACTTGGCTCGGCGACAGAGGCAAGATGGAGACGAGCCAACACTTGGCTCGGCGACGGAGAAAAGCAATGACGAGCCAAACACTTGGCTCGGCGACAGACAAAAGCAATGACGAGCCAAACACGGCTCGGCGATAGAGACAAGCAGTGACGACCCAACACTTGGCTCGGCGATGGAGAAAAGCAATGACGAGCCAAACACTTGGCTCGGCGATAGAGAAAAGCAGTGATGACCCAACACTTGGCTCGGCGACGGAGAAAAGCAATGACGAGCCAAACACTTGGCTCGGCGATAGAGAAAAGCAGTGATGACCCAACACTTGGCTCGGCGATGGAGAAAAGAAATGACGAGCTAAATACTTGGCTCGGCGACAGAGAAAAGCAATGACGAGCCAAACACGGCTCGGCGACAGAGACAAGCAGTGACGACCCAACACTTGGCTCGGCAACAGGAAGAAGTGATGAGCCAACGTTTGGCTAGGCATGAAGAAGTAGGCAACGAGCCAACATTTGGCTAGGCATGAAGAAGTAAGCAACGAGCCAATGTTTGGCTAGGCATGAAGAAGTAGGCGACGAGCCAATGTTTGGCTAGGCATGAAGAAGTAAGCGACGAGCCAACATTTGGCTATATATCAAGGAGGAGAGGCGACGAGCCAAACTCTCTGGCTCGGCATCAACCAACGATCCAACATGTTGGTAAACCAACAAATGGTGACGAGCTAACATATTGGCAAACCAACAAACGGTGATGAGCCAACATGTTGGCGAACCAACAAACGGTGACATGTCAACGTGTTTGGTGGCGCGCCAAAATGTCATCGACAATCCAAACAGGTGATGGGCTAAACACGTATCCAGACGAGGCAAAGAGATGACGAGCTGGATCCTCAGCGACCCAGCAAAGCAGCAAGCCCAATATCTTGTTTGGCCGAGGAGACAAGCCACAAAAGGCTGGTGGGCCGAGTTAGCAAGTCAAAGTAAGAAGCCCACACCTAAACAGACTTAGACAAGCCAGAGAGGAAAAGAAAATCCCGAAGAATAAGGAAGCTTTCCTTTCTCGTTTAGTAAAAGACCTAGCCGACTTATTCGTATATAAAGAGACAATGTACCTCTTTGCAAGGAGGATCCGGAACTTTACCTAGCTCAACACTGGTTATTCTTTGCAACAGCTTTCAAAGCGGCTGGGATAATAAAAACCATCTTTGGATCTCTGTTATTGGTTTCTTTCCATAGAAGTTTGTTGAATCCCTAAATTTCCCTTACCAAATTTAGTTGTGCGAGTTTCGACTTCCACAATGACCATTGCAAGGCTCATAGTATAGAAAGGCATTGAACCTGCACATATACTCCTCAACAAAATGGACTACCTGAAAGAATGAATAGGACTGTCATAGACAAAGTGAGATACTTACTGAGTGAATCAGGGCTAAGTGAAATATTTTGGGCTGAGGCAGCATATGTGTCAGTGTACTTGATCAATAGGACTCCTTCATCGACTATTGGTTTTAAGACTCCAGAAGAGGTGTGGTTGAACAAGAAGCCACGATACAAACATCTCAAGAAGTTTGGGTATTTGGCATATGTGTATGTTGATCAAGGGAAACTTAAAATTAGAGATATAAAAGGGTTGTTTATTGGTTACCCTCCAAGTACCAAATGTTACAAAATATGGCTCCTTGGTGAAGAAAAATGTGTGGTAAACAGACATGTGAAATTTCATGAAGAAAAATATGTATAAAGACCTACCAAGAAGTCGTTGTGTGGTCTAAAGTAATCTCCAAGGTAATGGAACAAGCGATTTGATCAAGTTATGGTATCAGAAGGTTTTGTCAGGAGTTAACATGACAGTTGTGTTTACACTCGAAAAGTTTATAAGAATAACTACATATACATGTTATTATATGTTGATGACATGATGTTAGTTACTAAAGACATGTCAGAGGTTCAGGAGTTGAAAAATGAGTTGAGTTCAGTGTTTGACATGAAGGATTTGGGTCCTGCTAGAAGAATTTTGGGTATGGATATTGTCAAAGACATAGAAAATGAGATCTTGTACTTATCACAATTTGAATACTTGAAGAATGTGATAAGAAGTTTTAGAATGGAAAATGCCAAGAGTTCTCTAACTCCAATTGGTGCCCATTTCAAACTGTCAAAGATCAGGGATCAAGATTAGCGCATTAACACTAAGGTAACTCATCCCCCCACACCCCTTTTTGTCGCAATAGTTTAAAAAGTCAGCACTTTCTTTTGTCGTACAGTTAAGGCAGCACCGCCTTTTCATTTAGTAAAAATTCTTCCAAAGCGTTGATTTATATCAGCAGTCAGACTACATAACCCTAAACCGCTTAAAAAAAATTACGTTTAACATTTGTTTAGATGGCATAACTCCAAAATCATATTATATCTTAGCGTTTAAAAACTTATTTACCTTTGAAAAATAGCATGGAAGAAAAAACAAGAGTCATGGTTTAAAAAAGGAGTGCAATACCAAGGGAATACTTGGGGAAAACGACATATTTCCTTTCAGAATTTTCATATAACAACAAATGTACACAGAGTTTAGACTTTGGTTTATTTCTCCACCAAAACAAAGTTCTAAATCTATTTATACCCGAATTGAAACTTCGAAATCTCAGAAGACACAAACGTTGGTTTTATCGGTTTTAGACATAAAATGGATACTAAACCACATAAACTCGATACCAAACCAAATTAAAACCCGACCGGCTTCGACCTGACCCGTAAATGACCCGACCCATTTTCTTCATCTTCTTTACCCAATTTCGCGACACACTAAAAATTTGTGTTTAACGATTTGACTTATCTGATTAAGATTTTTAAACTCGAAACCCTAAAAGTTGTAAAGATCGAGAGAGAAGAGAAATATGTACTCTTTGTAGCGATCATAGGAATCGCCGCTCCATCCTTGAGTTTGTAATTTAGATCTCAGAAGAAATCGATTCAATTTTTCGTATGTGCTTGATTTTCACAGGTGTGCTCTTTAGGGTTTCACTTTGTTTTGTTTTGTTCAGTCTAATCACAAATCGAAAGCTATGGATGAAGCAGAATAGTTATGTTTGGCTACTAAAACCCGCGATTTAAAAAAAGTGAAAACTTTGATTGATTCCGGCGCCAACGTTTCGTATTTCGACCGCGACGGTCTAACGTCGTTAATGCACGCCGCTAAAATCGGTAACGCCGGGATCGTATCTGCTTTGCTCGAATCCGAAGCTCCATGGAACGCTTTATCTTCGTCAAATCTCTTAGCTGGAGATTTCGCCATGGAAGAAGGAAACCAAGAAGCTTTCGAGCTACTTCTCAAAACCGGAATCTAATCTGAGCTAATCTTGGGAACAATCACAAGAAAAGAAACCAAAAACGAATACTCGAATCAAGAATATCTTCAAGATCGAGTTAGTTTTAGCGAAGACAAGTTAATGAATAACGAAAGCAAAGGTGTACTGATGGCTTGGGAAAACCATTAATGGAAGCTCACACTAAAGCAACTTGCATCAATGGTGGATCAATTCTAAACATTGGATTCGGTATGGGACTTGTCATCTTCCACTTGACCGGATTTAAGGTTTAATTGGGTCATAATCCGGTTTAAGGCCGGTTTTGTTTGGTATGTAATTGGTTAATATTAGATTGGTAAACAGTAAACCGAAACTAATCGGATTTATGTGGAAATTGAATTCAAACTTTGAATTCGGGGGGAAACTGGAATTTAACTTTCATTATGTGGGGAACTGGAATTTAACTTCCAACTGGTGGAGAAATAGACCGAGGTCTAAACTATGTGTACATCTGTTGTTATATGGAAGTTTTGAGGGGAAAATAGGTCGTTTTCCCGAATACTTGACATATTATCGGTTGAACAATGAAACACCTCATAACCAAAAAATTGGGTTTTTAAAATAAAATGTATACTAAACTTTAAGAAATAATGTATAAAAGAAGTGGCAATAGATAAACAAGAAAAAATTATGAAAAAAAACTGTGAAAACGAAATATTCCAAAGTCTGATACCAGTCTGCCATTAGGTGGTCTGTTTTTCTCTGCGAACAAAAATAGAGGATGCACCTTCTCTGCTATATCATGCTTGTACTCTGCAATGTTATCGAGTGACTGAAGCTGAGCACACATTTTCCATGTTACATCATTTGGTGCAAGATATGGTTTAAAATTCTAATAAAAATGTTTATGACGAACTGGAACGAGTTAATGTTTGGCTCCTTTTTATAATATTTAACAAAAATGAACGAAGCTTTGGCAATCTGTGTAGGCTATATTTACTTACGTTGTAAATGTCAAGGCAGAGTCTGCGAACAATATGCCAATGTCTGCAACTCAATAATATGCGTTAAGTCTGCGATTTTTGCGTTAATTCTGCCAGTGTGTAAGTGTAGCGCTGGTATATTTTTAAAAATGTATTTTCGCACAATTTTCCCACGACGGTACCGTTCTTCGTATTATTTTACCATTTTGTATCATTTTGGACAATTTTTTGACAAAAATAATTAGATAAAATAATAAAAAAACCATACTAACCACAGTAAAATATATGATATAGCATATATCTTAAGATGTCATGTCTCAACTGAAAGATAAAGACCCAAAAAATGGATCGACAATCTATTTTTCCATGACAAGTATCGTATAGTTACATATGCAGCCAAAACTAAAACCCAATTTAAATATATCTCTAAAAACGAAGTTCGAAACATCTCCCCGAAATAAAAATTGTGTCACTAAAAACAAAGTTAAAAGTTTATATCAACCCCGAAAAAAAGTTTGAAATCTCAGAAACCACCGATATTGGTTTTAGTGCTTCTTCATTATTGGTTTTAGTGGCGTATCATTTCGTCGATCGAGCAGAAAGAAGAGAGCCGTGGAAACGATGACGACGTCACGGCGATTCGTGATTACAGGTCTAAGATCGAGACGGAGCTTTCCGGAATCTGCGACGGAATCCTTAAGCTGCTCGGTTCTAGGCTCATCCCTGCCGCTGGTTCTGGTGATTCTAAGGTGTTTTACCTGAAGATGAAAGGTGATTTACCATAGGTATTTGGCTGGGTTTAAGACTGGTCAAGAGAGGAAAGGCGCTGCTGAACACACTCTTTCCGCTTAGCTCAGGTTTATCTTCGTTTCTCCACTTTTCAACAATCCGAATCCCAGATCTAGTTTCTTTTCAATCTTGTTTTGCGATTCGTGGATGTTGAAATTCATAAGCCTTAATTACTTGCCTCGAGCTTGCCTGGGTTTTGATATACGTGACTCTCTCTATGCAGGATACTGCCAATGCAGAGCTCGTAACACTTGCCTGCTTATCGCCAGAAAGCTAAATCCAAGCAATTCATAGTCATAGATCCACCTAACTTTGCTATACTATCTGTTTTTCTTCAAACCTTGCAACGACGTGAATGTATTATCAACGAGATTAAGCTGTTGCAGAATTAGACACTCTAGGTGAAGAATCCTTTCATGAAAGCTAATTTGACTGTTTCTTTCTTCTTGTTGTATCATCGAAGGCCTTTGATGAAGCGATTACCGAATTGGACACATTAGGTATTGGTTTAATGTTTTAAGTGGTTTGGTATTGGTTTAATTTGATTTTAAATGGTTTGGTATCGGTTTAGTTTATAAACCAATAAAACCGATATTTGTGTGTAATTAAATTTTAAATTTTAATTCGGGTGTACTTAAGTTTCGAAATTTGTATGTAATAAAATTTCCCAATTAGATATAACTTATGATAGCATAACGGAAAATAGATTAGTGAAATACTAGACTTGTAGCACTTAAACTTCGAATGGTGACATTCCGCATTGTCCCGCACCGCACCTATCCCGCTCCACACGCTAGTGTCACCATTCGAATCCTTAATAACTTAAAAAGATGGTTAAAAGAAAGTCATATGCGAAGTGATAGATGACGCACAAAAAAACCCCGATAATTGTGGTGGGAAGAAGGTCAAAACCTTAAAAAACCCATGGTCGTAAGAAATTCTCCAAGAAAGTCTCTGGGCTCTCAATTCCTTTTAATTAAAAAGAAAAAGAAAAGCAATCGATAATTTAGGAAAATAATAAAAAGCTATTTTTGGTAAGAGGAAGCCTAAACTTTGCCAGCTAACTCCCTCAAAGACAAGAAAACATGTCTCCCTTTCCTTGTGAACCCTCAAAAACAATGTCCAAACTTTTGAACAAGAAACACAATCCAAGCAAAACAATATTCGTAGAAGAAGAGATAGCACAATACATCATCATTATTAACATCATCTCTGTGATCAGATTCTTGAGAGAGAACGAAACAACAATAACAACCAAGAACTGCAGCTCCTCTTCTTCCCCTTAACTCATGACTGCTGTTCTGTTTCTGTGCTTCCTCCTCCTCTGTTTCTCTTTCACCCCTTCTCTGCAACACGTCAGCGAGTCCGAGCCGCTCGTGCGGTTCAAGAGCTCGGTGAATATAACCAAAGGGGACCTGAATTCATGGAGAACAGGAACCGATCCTTGCAATGGCAAATGGTTTGGGATCTATTGCCAAAAGGGTCAAACAGTCTCCGGCATTCACGTCACCCGGCTCGGCCTTTCTGGGATTATCGACGTCGAAGATTTAAAGGATCTCCCACACCTAAGGACAATCAGGCTTGACAACAATCTCCTCTCGGGTCCACTCCCTCCTTTCTTCAAGCTACATGGCTTGAAATCGCTCTTGCTGTCAAACAACAGCTTTTCCGGAGAGATCGCAGATGATTTCTTCAAGGACACGCCACAGCTCAAGCGGGTGTTTCTCGATAACAACCGTTTCTCCGGGAGAATCCCCACGTCCGTGATGCAGCTCCCAGGCCTCGAGGAGCTTCACTTGCAAGGCAACCAGTTCTCTGGTGAGATACCTCCGCTTACAGATAGCAACAAGAATCTAAAATCCCTCGACCTCTCCAATAATAACCTCGAAGGAGAGATCCCAAAGAGCATTGCAGAAAGGAAGAATCTGCAGATGAACTTCCAAGGGAACCAGAAGCTTTGTGGGCAACCGCTGAATGTGGAATGCAATGCGAAACCATCCTCCACGGGGTCAGGGAGAGAGCAGAACCAGGTCACGGGTAAAGCCATCTTCATGGTCATCTTGTTTCTTGTGATATTTTTGATCGTGGTGGCAATTATAACGAGAGTGAAGAAGAGGAGGCAGCCCGAGTTCCGGATGCTCGGCAAGGACCACCTAAGCGACCATGACAGCGTGGAAGTCCGTGTGCCAGACTCGATAAAGAAGCCTATTGAGTCAAGCAAGAAGCGGAGTAATGCGGACGGTTCCTCTAAGAAAGGTTCAACGAAAGGTGGAGGAGGGGGTCCTGGAGCAGGCGGCATGGGAGACATTATAATGGTGAACAGCGAGAAAGGCTCCTTCGGCTTACCCGATCTCATGAAGGCTGCAGCCGAGGTGCTAGGCAACGGTAGCCTCGGATCGGCCTATAAGGCGGTGATGGCCAATGGATTATCCGTGGTTGTGAAGAGGATTAGGGATATGAACAAGCTCGCGCGTGATGCATTTGATGTCGAGCTGCAACGGTTTGGGAAACTCCGACATCCTAACGTTCTTGCCCCTTTAGCTTACCACTACCGCCGTGAAGAGAAGCTTGTCGTCTCTGAATACATGCCTAAAAGCAGTCTGCTCTACGTTTTACACGGTACTGCAACGTTTTTACGTTTGCGTTTACAATTAACAAATAATGTTTTGTTGAAAATACTAAAAAATCACGGTTTCACAAACAACCGAGGCATTGATCTCTAGGATCCTTTTCTACCCGTTTTTTAAAAAAAATTTCAGGAGATCGAGGTATTTATCACTCGGAGCTAACTTGGCCAACAAGGTTGAAGATCATACAAGGAGTCGCTCGTGGGATGCTGTTCTTGCACGAGGAGTTTGCGTCCTACGAGCTTCCACATGGAAATCTCAAATCCAGCAACGTTCTATTAAGTGAAACCTATGAGCCACTGATCAGCGATTACGCGTTCCTGCCGCTTCTTCAGCCTAGCAACGCCTCGCAGGCTTTGTTCGCCTTTAAGTCTCCCGAGTTCGTTCAAAACCAGCAAGTTTCCCCAAAATCAGACGTCTATTGCCTTGGAATTATCCTTCTTGAGGTCATGACCGGAAAATTCCCTTCTCAGTACCTAAACAACGGTAAAGGCGGAACAGATATCGTTGAATGGGTGCAATCTTCAATCGCGCAGCACAAAGAAGAAGAGCTTATCGATCCAGAGATAGCGAGTAATACTGATTCCATGCAACAGATGGTGGAATTGCTGCGGATTGGGGCTGCTTGTATTGCAAGTAATCCAGATGAGAGAGAAAACATGAAGGAGACTGTTAGAAGGATAGAACGAATAACGATTTGACGAGATTATAAAGAGAAAAAGCCTTTGGAATCTGTAGATAAACAAACATAAGAGGGAAAGGGTACGTTACATTATTAGGAGTGAACATTTTTCTTCCTCCGCCTCAACTGAAACAACAAGAAGATACTTTTTGGTAACGAAAAAATTCGTCTTCTTTTTTTGTGTTCATTAGGAAGAGGCGAAGAGCAAACCACGTTTTTCTTTTCCTTTTTCATAGATTCTCTTTTATTTTGTTTTTTCTTTCCTTTTTCCATTAATTTGTTTTGTCAAAAAACGTTATGTAAAATCATACTAGTAGTTTAATATTCTTCGAGGAACTACTGATGTCTATAAGTCCATGTTTTGTGTTATATACGATGGATTTTACGCAAAAGAACGATGAAAAAGTATTCCAAAATGCAAAAAATTGTTTCTTATACTCCAAAATGCAATATTTCAACAAATTTTATGAATGCACGGTTGGAATCGGATTCGTATAATAGCATCTCCAACCAAAACTTCATAACTTCAAATATGAAATTTTTGTACTCCAACCCAAACTTTTTAACTTCATATTTGAAGTTTCACTATTTAAAAAATTCAAATTTGAAGTTTCAAATTTTTTTTGTACTTCAATTTTTTTTTAATTATATACCACACAAATAATCTTACTAATTTTGTTGTTTATTATTTTAGTCACATTCAGTTTTATATCTCATAAGTATTTCACATATATCTTTATAAATTTGATTTTCACATATAAAATTAAATAAATACATTTAAAATAAAATTTAAAATATTAATAGAAAAGAAATATTTCATAGTATAAAACAAATTAGACAACAACAATATTACCTTAAGCAAATTTAATACAAAATAAAGTAAAAAAAAAAAAAAATTAAGTTACATGAACATATAAATAGTACACAAATTGGTTGTAATTTTTTTTTTTAATGTATGTTTTATAGTTATTTATAAAATTTTTATGATTTTAATTAATTATATCAATAGTGAGGACTATAATACAAAATACAATTTCTTTTGAAGTTGCATTTGAAGTTTTATCATTAGAGATGAACACCCTCAAACTTCAAATATAAATGGTCTAAATGGTATCGGCTAAACCTGGCTGAATTGCAGAATCTGGCTGAATGTTTGGTGATTTTTGCAGAATCTGGCGGAATAACTTAGAATTCAAATGGTAACAGCTGAATTTGTCGGAATCTAGCTGAATTTTCAAGAATAAATAAATAAATTAAATTTATGAAAATATTAATTAAACAATGTTGTTTGTCAACAAAATTAGTTAGATAGACTAATAAAATATTAAATTTTAAATTTGATGTATTTAATAATTTTATTAAATATAAGATAACAACATAATTTGACGAAAAAACTAGCAACTCGTAAGAAAATGTGAATTTTGACGGAATTTGAAGTTAACATATTTAATAATTTTATGAAAAATGATTATCATATAAAATTATAAGTTATCAAAATTAATTATTAACTGTTTACTTTTCATAAAAAAATATTATTTTTAATTTATGTATTTTACAAATTTTTATATTAAAAATTCTAATACTGAAATTAGATATTGATATTTTAATAATAATTTAGTTTATTATGAGAAAAAGTACCCAACATATATGTTCGGATAGTTTGTAAATATAATTTTTTTACATAAAAGTTATTTGTAGTTACATGAATTACCCAACACGAATCTTATATTTACTCGTTTGGGTGGTGTTTTTATATATCTTAAATTATCTATATCATACCTGTATTATCCGACCAAATTTTCAAAATATATTGCAGAAGTAATTTTTTATATCTTAAATATTCTTATCCGGTCCGCATATCTGCTATTATTTGATATTTTATCTAAAATAAATATAGTTATGTATCAGTTGGTGTTGGAAGAATTGTTGAATTTAGTTAAATTCAGTTTAATCAAACATATTTTTCTTTGCTCAATTGCTGAATCTGGCTGAATTTTTTATATTGTACTGGCTGAATTGTTGAATCTAGCTGAATGGAGAAATATTTTATAGAAGAAATAGTCCAAAATAGTACATTTTCTGACTTTAATGTCAAACGGGGTACACTCGTAGGGAAAATTGTAGAACTAGTACACTTTTTTGGAAATACCAGCACTACCCCTTAAGACCAGCAGAGTTAACGCGGACCGGTGGCACACTGTCTGCATGTTGACATTGGCAACGCAGAGTACAAGTAGAGAGAGAAAAGAGTATGCGCAATCTCTGCTTTTACTCGCAAAAGAAAAACAAAGCGTTCTCAGTCTCTGCCGTTGGAAGCAGAGTATACGCAAACACTATTTATATTCTACTTGTATTATGCAAAAATTTGGTATACACTGCTGTGCTTTTTTACAGTTAGGATTTCGCATACCAAACCACCTAAAGGTAGACCAAAGCCAGGCTAGTATCAGACTTTAGGATAATTCATTACAAAAAGAGCTGAACATTGACTCCTTCCAATTAGCTTTGCACTTATGTTTCTTCATAATAAAACATAAAATCCCGACAAAAAAAAACAAACAAACATAAACTCATAAACAGTTTTATTAGAAGTGATCAGAGTTGTAATCTTGAAGGGGGTGGAAGAAACAACACAAAGGCGTCTCGTCCTCATCCATGAAGCGCTATGCGAGCGTGTTGTTAGGGAAACGGGCCGAAAGTGAGTGAGTATTGGTTAGGCCCAACCATGAAGTAGACATATCCATGTCCATTCGCTTCATCCTCAATGAACTTCACCGTGGCAAGGAAATGCATGGTTGGTGCGGGGTAGGTCAAGTAGTCCATATATCCTCCAACTCCTTCAAGTGCTTGAACCCTTCTTGTGTCTACTCCTCAAAATCGCATGTGCCTTGAAAAGAATGGTGACTGATTCTTGTTGAAGTGCTCGTGGTTGTGAAATAATCCCTAATTTTAGTTATGTTCTAAAATAATTTTGAAAATACTAGCGCTACCCCTTAAGGTCACCAACGGCAGAAGACAATCACCAGTAGTGCATTAACCGGTATAAGCCGAAACCAGAAAACTCGAGAAACTCGGTGAAAACCGAGTGGGTAGGGTATGAAAACCGAGTGGGTAGGGTTTCGCAGACTGACTGAATATCACCAACGGCAGACCGAATGCAGATCGCAATCGGAGAATTCGTTTGTAGAGAGTTTTTGTTGATGTATATTTGTATATACTTCCACTTCCTTTATACATTATTTCATTAATTTCTAACTGTTGTCAAAGTACAACTTATGTTAAAAAGAAAAATTCCAAAGTGAAAACCGAGTGGTTAGGGTATCGCAGACTGAATGAATGTCATCAACGGCAGACCGAATGCAGATTGATATAGGAGAATTCGTTTGTAGTGATTTTTTGTTGTTATATGTTTGTATATACTTCCACTACCTTTATACATTATTTCTTACTGGTTTCAAAGTAAAACTTATGTTAAAAAGAACAACTCAGACAAAAAAAATCGTTATCATATGTTTCTTCGTGTATCTTTGTTCAACACGATACTATGTGAAACATTTCCTTGGTATTTACCATGTTTATCGATTTTTCTTCCATTCAGTGTTTTCAATGTAAATAAGCTTTTAAACACTTGGATTGAAGATCACTTTGGAGTTATGACGGCTAAACAAATGTTAATCGAAGTTTTTGAAGAGTTTTGAGTGGTTTAAGGTTTCGCAGACTGTATGCCGATGTAGCGCAGCGTTTTTGAAGAGTTTCAACTAAAAGAAAAAGGCGGCGCTGACTTAACTGTACGACAAAAGGGGGCGCCGTCTTAATTAGGTAATATTAGTTTAAAAATATTTCCACAATATATATTCTGGCCTCAAAGCAATTGTTTCAGGCCCATGAAGCCCAGAAAGCTTGGAAAACACAACATTGACTCTTCTTCTTCTTCCCCTCGGCAACCCTAGAGCAGAGGAGCGTATCTTCAATTTTGTCGATCTCTTTCTTCATTTTCTTCATTTCTCCGATAATTCTCCGATCTCTTCATTTTTCCGATATTTCTCCTTCGAATATATCATGTATATGAATGATTACGAGATGGATTTTCCTGCCATTATTTTTTCCAAAGGAAACGAGCCAGATCCAAATACCAGAATAAACTACATTTCAAAGTTCAATCATCTTTCACTGGTGGAAAGTGTAGTGGGTGAGGAAGTGTGGGATTATGTCCGCAAGTCACAGCTAGGAGTTATTTGTAAGTTTGAGAAGTTGGGTTTCAGATGGAGTGCGAAATTAGTGCATCACCATCTTATTTGCAAACAATTGGAGTGTGAAAGCCCATTTGAGTTGTGGTTTTTGATCGCGGGGCAGCCAGCACGGTTCTCGCTCTTCGAGTTTGAAGAGATCACAGGTCTTAACTGTAATGAAATTACGCAGTTGGATGGGTTGGAATCTTCTGAAGCTAATCACCAAACCTGGAATCACTTTCGGGGTCTTCTCAAAATACGCCGTCCTAGCCCTTGTATTGAGGACATAGTAAAATTGTGTATGAAGCATGGTGGAGATATAAGCAAATCTTGGTCCAGGGAAGATAAAATTAGGCTTAGTTACCTAGCTATTCTGTCTAATGGTCTGTTGGGTGTTGATCGGCGTACAGAAATTCCCCTTAACCTAGCTAGGTTGGTGATAGATTTGGCAACTTTCGAAGGGTATCCCTGGGGGAGGGTTGCTTACAAAGATCTTGTTGAGCAGGTTAAGTTAGTAACTAAAGAGAAGATATGGCAAGACTCTTATGTTTTGAAGGGCTTCGTGCAAGTTCTACAGGTCTGGGCGTATGCTTATGTGCCCAAAGTGGGAGAAAATTTGGGAACACCTATAGCTTTTGAAGGTACACATCTGCTAAGATACAAGGGAAAAGTTGGCAGACCCGATATGGAGAAGATCTTCTCGAGTGAAGAGGTATGCATATCTTTGGCATAGTTTTTAAAAATGTAGAGTTTTGGCAGAGTAAGCCACAGTGGCAGCGTCTGCAAAAAGACTCTGCCACAAGTTTACATATTCCCATCGCTAGAGTTCTGGCAGAGTTACGCTGACTTCTGGCTGATATTTATGTAACCATATGTTGTTTTGTAGGTGGTTGTAACTACTATGTATGAGAGATCCCGGGCAGAAATCTATCCACGTTGGAAAGGTAACGACGTAATAGATGTCAAGCTTGATAATCTCATCAAATACATTCTCTCTGGCCAGCCGTTGTCGGACATCAAATGGAGGGTCTCAAAAGCGCCGCCAGTCCCAGAAAACCGCACTGGAAAAAAAAAGGAAAGTTGATAATGAAGGAAAGAGAAGAAAAGGGAAAAAGAGGAAGGGAATTGAAGAGCGAGATGGGGAAAAGAGGAAGAGGAAGCGGAAGGGAATTAAAGAAGAAGAAGAAGAAGAAGAAGATGATGACGGACGGTATGTCATGAAACCGAAGTTCTCTGTAGCTAAAATCCCATCTACTGGTTCAACAGATTTCGTCGACATCATTGAATTTGTCCTGGATAAACAGCAGACCAAGTTTGACGCAGTTGTAGCTAGAATTGAAAACGCCAGACTTGAGCAGCAACGAGTAAATTTGGAACAGCATACTGTTTTGGGTGAAACCTTAAACAAGTTGGCACAGGTCGTTGAAAAGCTGATGGAGATGATGACTTGTTTCGAGCAAGATACTCACTTCTCTAACAACAAACTAAAACCTGACAATCGCATGGTATGTCCAACTCAGCAATTGTTGAAATAAAAGTACTGAGATGATATGCAATATCATGCTCTATCAGATGTGGTAAAACAATAGAGGGGCAAGGCATACTCTGCTTGCCTAGGTTGTATCATTCATTTATGTGAGACATGTAATTGTTACGGCAGACTAATAATGGCATTCAATTCTATTCATCATTGGCATCCCTTAATATCCTATACGGCAGAGTATGCCCTTAAGGCGTAAGAGGTTGAAGCTGAGTTCATGTAACAGTCATTACTTTGAAATTTTGCAGAATGACGAAGAAGAGACGACGGTGGATAACAAAGGAGATGGCAAAGACAACGAAGGAGAAGGAATCAAGGTTGTTGCCTCTGGCTCCTTTTCAAATGAGAAAGTAAGAGATGGCAAAGAAAAAGTAACTGATAATGGCATCGAGGCAGAGGATGCCAAACAAGAACAAGTAGGAGATGATGCAAAAATAGATTGCAGTGAAAAGGCAGATGGCATCGAGGCAAAGGATGCCAAACAAGAGCATCTTCAAGATATATTCCATGGGGAAAAAATATGCAAATGTGAAAAGGCAGAGGATGCCAAAGAAGAACATCTTCAAGATGATGGTAGAGTTAGAGATGTTGAAAAAAGTGATGGGAGTGAAAAGGCAGAGGATGCCAAAGAAGAACATCTTCAAGATGATGGTAGAGTTGGAGATGTTGAAAAAAGTGATGGGAGTGAAAAGGCAGAGGATGCCAAAGAAGAACTTCATCATTGGCATCCCTTAATATCCTATACGGCAGAGTATGCCCTTAAGGTGTAAGAGGTTGAAGCTGAGTTCATGTAACAGTCATTACTTTGAAATTTTGCAGAATGACGAAGAAGAGACGACGGTGGATAACAAAGGAGATGGCAAAGACAACGAAGGAGAAGGAATCAAGGTTGTTGCCTCTGGCTCCTTTTCAAATGAGAAAGTAAGAGATGGCAAAGAAAAAGTAACTGATAATGGCATCGAGGCAGAGGATGTCAAACAAGAACAAGTAGGAGATGATGCAAAAATAGATTGCAGTGAAAAGGCAGATGGCATCGAGGCAAAGGATGCCAAACAAGAACATCTTCAAGATATATTCCATGGGGAAAAAATATACAAATGTGAAAAGGCAGAGGATGCCAAAGAAGAACATCTTCAAGATGATGGTAGAGTTGGAGATGTTGAAAAAAGTGATGGGAGTGAAAAGGCAGAGGATGCCAAAGAAGAACATCTTCAAGATGATGGTAGAGTTGGAGATGTTGAAAAAAGTGATGGGAGTGAAAAGGCAGAGGATGCCAAAGAAGAAGATCTTCAAGATGATGGTAGAGTTGGAGATGTTGAAAAAAGTGATGGGAGTGAAAAGGCAGAGGATGCCAAAGAAGAACATCTTCAAGATGATGGTAGAGTTGGAGATGTTGAAAAAATTGATGGGAGAAAAGGCAGAGGATGCCAAAGAAGAAAAAGGAGATAATGATCCCAAAGCATGCCTTCAGGCAGAGGCGACGAATCGCAGCTTTTTTGTAAGATGCTTAAACACCGGAAACCCAACTGCTATTTATTATAAGGCTGCAAGACTCGTGACCGCAGAACAAGACATCAGCGCAGCCATGGAGCTTTTGGACCGGCTTGTCCCTTTCAGTGCTAATGCAACTTATCTATGTGGAATGCTGTGTGTATGTGCTGGACGTACGAAAAAGGCTGCACAACTTCTCAAATTATGTGTCGACGTACACGTTGAAGGTAATTTTGATAAACTCACCAGGCTTGGGGAGGAGGTTCTGGATGCGGTTGTAGCTTTCTATCCACCCATGAACCATTCTTTTGCATCAACGTGGCAATACCCTGACTGTCCAGATTTGCCTTTTCCAAATTGTGCTACTGAGCACGAATATCAACCTGGATGCGAAAACTGCTACCTGTATTGGTTCGCAAGACAGATTTGCCGCATTATATAGGAGATTTGAACTATTTCTTCTAATTTTATTTGTTTCTGTATTTATAAATCCTTGAAAAGTTATGATTCCGTAATTCAAGATGTGGATTTTAATTGAATAACATGTTTTACCCTCGGATTTGTTGAGCATATATATTTTTTGAATGAAACTAAAAGTAAAATCTATAGTAGAGCACAGGAAGATTAATAGCAGATTATTGGATGATTCATGCAGATATCAGACACAGGCTTCGCGATACTTGATGAAGATCCAGACTCTGCGATAACATATGCAGACTCTGCGATACCAGATGCACACTCTGTGATACCGACTATTTTATGATACCCACATCAAACTAAAAGTCTAACATAAAACAACGGAGCACCATAAATAAGGACAAATAAATAAAGTTATAAACCAAGATTTGTTTCCTTGTTTAAATAAACTTGAAGCCAGAGTGAAGCCAAAGTAAAGCCAGAGTGAAGCCAGAGTCAAGCCAGAGTCAAGAAAATGGGCATGTTTTTCGATTGTGTCTTGCATTATGGCATTTTGAGCACCTGTGATGAATTTTTGGGCTACTCTGGAAAAGACTCTTTTTCATCTGTGGGGGTGGAGTACTCTGCCAAATTTTAGCTTTCTTATTTAGTGTTTGAGTAGTCGGAGAATTACGAGATCGTTTCCTTCTCACCTTTGGGGATGGAGTAGTGGGTGAAATATTATCGCTGAATGGAGTACTCTGCATCGTTTTCTTCGTAACGAATGGAGTCCTCTGCTTCGTTTGATTCGTTGTGGATTGAGTCCTCTGCTTCATTTTTTGCTTTGTGGATGGAGTACTCTGCGAAGGTTCTGTTTTTTTCTTTTTACATTGATTACGCTTGAACCGCTTAGCTTTTTCAATAGCAGAAAGGTATCTCTTTGCCTTCGGTCTACCGGAAGGTACTCTTATGACTGGTGGCAGACATTGTTCACTAATTACGTGTGGTGGTAGAATCAAATCTTCGTCTACAGGTTTTATAGGTTCTGTGTACGTTGAATACAAGTAGCCCTTTGTGAAATGATCATCCACCAGGGTAGCTTATCAGTTTTCCGACTTAATGCTGCTTTAATCGCGTGCTCGCAGGGAATCTTCTCGACATCATATTGTTTACAAGTACAAAGTCTCTGCAATCATAAATTTTAAAAAGGAATCGAACTCAGAGCAGATAAACAAGGCAAACGTTTCCTGAGACTGGCAGACTTGCTCAGGATACGTTTCCTGAAACTGGCAGTGATAAATAGCAAAAAAAAACTTACATACCTTCTGTAGATCAACCACACAATCATAATCTCCACCTGTAAGATGGCTACAATTTGAATCAGTATGATGAACATTTAAAATTTCCAAGCTACCGTGTCTTTCATGCAGTAACTTTTCAACGTTTGGGGGGAAATTTGTTTTTACTGAGGCAGCTTTGTCTCGCCTTTCCACAAACCACCTTGACAATAACTTTCTAATATCCTCCATGAAATATTTAACAGGAAATGATCTTTCTTCCTTAAGCGTGGCATTAATGGATTCTGCAATGTTGCTCATCATTATACCAAATCTATCTCCTGGAAAATGTGCACAAGCCCATAATCGAAATTCCGCCTCTTCCAAGTAAACTGCTAATTCACTATTCTGACGACGAATCACACCAAACAATTTTTCAAAATCTACCAGTCGATATGCATATGCAGCACGACACACCAAACTGAGCATTGCGTTATTTTTGAACTTTAAGATGAGGTTATTTTTGAGGTGATAGTAACATACTCCCCTATCAGCTGCGGGGAAAACCTTCTCAATGGCCTTTGCGATTGATGGATGACGGTCAGAAATAATGGCCAAATTTTTATCATCAAGTATCACACCACGCAAATGTGTAAAAAACCATTCACATGAAGCATTATTCTCTGAGTCTACAATCCCAAAAGCTATAGGAAATATACTCGAATCTGCATCTTGACCTGCAGCTACCAGCATAACACCTCTGTACTTTCCAGTTAGATGTGCTCCATCTACCACAACAACCCTCCTCAAGAACTCAAATCCTTTGATGGAAGCACCAAAAGCAATGAACAAATACTTAAACCTTTGTTGAGCATCATGTTCAAGCTTTGTAATCGTACTTGGATTGGCCTGCTCTATTTTGTATAGATAGGAAGGTAAGTCCTGGTAACCC
The DNA here is from genome assembly GCA_900406555.1 of Pseudoturritis turrita. NCBI lineage: Eukaryota > Viridiplantae > Streptophyta > Magnoliopsida > Brassicales > Brassicaceae > Pseudoturritis > Pseudoturritis turrita. The sequence goes on from OVBL01000064.1 coordinate 94,185, forward strand.
CTCTCAAAAGTGCCTCTGACCAGCTCTCGTGCATATGCCAACGCTTTATGCGCCTTCGTATAGTCTATGTCAAGACAATGTAGTGACTTAATATAGTTTATTACATGCTTAGGCGTGATTCCTTTAAGATCATTACCACCACTAAACCTATCAACATACATCTTTCCAATAAATTTTGCATTAGCCTGTCGTTGACGAGAATACCTACAGACAGCAGAGCATGTATGAGCTTCTTTATATATCCGAACGAGAAATTCTGGAGATTCAGATGAAACTGACAGAGTCGACGCACGAATCCTCCAAGAACAATTAGGAACAAAACATTTCGCGATAAATAGTTTCTTCCTCGACGTGGCGATTTTGAAATCAAACTTCTCGATGACTGCAATCTTGCGTAATTGCATAATTAATTCTTCCTTGTCATCAAATATTTCGCCAACCTTAATGCATCCAGATTTCTTCATTGGTAATGGCTTCGTAGGCGTCTCATCGAATATATCGCAGAATAAAGGCGGCATCTGCTGTTTCTTCGCATACTGTCGGCAGTCTCTGCTGTTGTTCGGTGGTGGCATCATATGCTCGTCTTTAACATTACCAACATCATCAAAATCCACACCACCATCCTCTTTGACATCACAAGCTTCATCTTTACCCACAGCTTCTGCTTTAATTCCATCGTTTCTTTTCCATGACACGCAAAGCCGGATAACCTCTTTTTCCGCCATTGTGATCAAGTTTGCAAGTTGCCTATCGTTATTCAAGAAGATAGGAGGTGTCTCGCTAGACATTTTCTCCATGATATGTGTAGGCAACTTATAAGAAATCTCGACTGCATTCATCTGCGTTTTCAAGTTGTAATCTTCACAAACAATGCGGAGAAATTCCTCATACTTGATTTGGTCTTCAACCGCAAACAACTTGCTTCCTTTGCTTGAATCAACGTCGAAATCCCAACCCATGTTTACCTTCCATTGTCCAATAACAGTCAACAAATGCAACATTATCTGCAAAAAAGAGAATGTTCAAAAGATCTGCAACACACTATCTTAGAAGATTTTTCGCAGAGCTCTACACTTTGGCAGGGTCTTTTAGAAATAGCTCTGCCAAAGACGTACTAGAGCTCTAGACGCAGTTTAGAAGATGGTGGTTTAGATAACTAGTGTAATGTTTTGAAGTGTTACCTGTGTTCGTTCTTCCCGAAAATATGCTCGCCTTCAACCCCTAGAATATCTTTAGATCTAAACCAAGATCGTCTTTCCGAAGAATGTACGTACTTTCATTCAAGATCAAAGTCTGTAAACAATCTTATACTCGGATTTCGCTTTCGTCTTTTTGAAAATATGAAATCTCCCTTTGAGGGTGAAATCGAAATAGTAGATCTAGGTTAAAAGTGGAGAGGTTGAAAAGGTTTATAGCAAACTCAAAAAAGTAAGAAGTAATGGCATTCTTGTTATTATTGTGAAAAGAGAGGAGTACTTCAAAATCCGACCGTTTATACAATTTAGTTACGTTGCAAATGTCAAACCATGCCCTGCGAACAGTATGCTACAGTCTGTCGAGCAATATCTGCCTTATGTCTACAAAAAAGCACACACAACATCGGCTTTAAGTCTACAAAAAAAAGCACACACAATATCTGCCTTAAGGCTACCATAACTGACACACTATATCTGCCTTAAGGCTACACAGTTAGCAGAGGTTAAGAAGAGTCTGTCCAGCCTTAGCCTTAAGGCTACACAATCAACACACTATATCTGCTTTAAGACTACAGAATTAGCAGAGTTTAAGCAGCGTCTGTCCAGCTTTAGCCTTAAGGCTACACAATTCACACACTATATCTGCCTTAAGGCTACATAATTAGCAGAGTTTGTCCAGCCTTAGCCTTAAGGCTACACAATTCACGCAGACTCTGCCAAGCGTAAGGGTATTTTAGACATTTTCAAAAAAAGTGTACTAGTTCTACAATTTTTCCTACGAAGATACCCGCTGGACATTAAAATTAGAAAACACACCATATCAGCAACTGTCCCTATTTTATATATCTACCATTTAGGCCCAAAGTTTGCAAAACTTTAAAAAAGAAGTCTCCCTTGGCGATGATCTAACGGACCCGTGACCAAGGGCGGACCCATGTGTAGGGGTCACATGACCCGGTTAAATTTAGATAATTTTTATTTTAGGTAGGATTGTTGAGTAAATATTTTGATGATTTGGATGTATTCACCTTTGTTGACCCTGGTAACGATCGTTCGAACTTTTCGTTGCACCCAATTTTTTTTTTTTTTTTGCTTAATTCTCTTATGGGCCTATAGCCCATTAAAAAACAGTGTTATTTTCTTAGATATTATGTCTAAAGAATGAAATGTACATGTGATACATTTGTTCTAATTATCATTTTTCATCGAATGAAATTGAAATACATCATAAATTCTTATATCTCTAGTTTCGGATTGTAGTTTAGAATATTTTGATGATAACAAACTGAAAATCCTAAAAGATAAATTTTATATCAAATATAAAGTTTTAAAACCATAAATAATAAATTTTAACGGAATCAAATTTCAACCAAACCGACCCGATCCAATCCGACCTGAAATGAATTTTTCAGAGTTCAATTAGAATTTTAGTAATACTGATCTAACCGAAAAATCTGAACCCGAAAAATGTAGTTTTGTTGTCTTGTTTTGAATAATATTTCCCTAATATTTAAGTTTTAATGTTTAATATGAATATATTTTAAAATAATATTAAATATGCATCTAGTAAATTTTTTTTATGGAACCACCACTGTCCGGAGTATTTTCTGGGAAGTCCATTGATCACTGCCCAAAAAAGCCAATTTAGTTTGAAATGATTAAAAAAGTCAATGGTCAAAGGAATTTAAAAAAATGGTCATTTGGTAATTAATTTGTCAAATTAATGGCCATGGATGACAAATATGCGATTTATGCAGATTGATAAATGCAAATTTTATAAGAGCTTTCCAGCGTGGTGCAAGTAGAACCATTCGTTGTGGTTCCGCATGTCAATGTTAAAATTATCCGTTGTAAAATTGACCTTATAATTATTCTCATACATATTTTATAATAGTTAATATCCAAGGAAGGAGAGGGTGGACTTGAAAAGGGGATTTCTCCTTGGCATTATACATGGAAACTAAATATGTACTCTATACTTGAGCTGGGGTTCCAAAGGAGAAGTGGAATGTTCTTCCTCCGATGAGAACCCATAGCAAAAATCCTTCTTTTGTAGACATTATCATTCTACTTAAACGAAGTACGTTAAACCATGATCCCAAAATGGATACGTAGGAAGCTCGAATTTCGAGTGCATCTAACAATATTATAAAACACTTTTTCTCTTATTTCTTTGCTCCGGACTAAAATATTATACTTGTCACTTATGGTATGTCACTCCAGGAAAAATATTCTTCACCCAAATTCTCTCATTATTTATGCAAATCCGTATTCACTTTTTTGTAAATTCGCGATCTTTTGTTCGACAGACAAACCCGATCCCTAAATCGAATCCCATTTCTAAATTTTTGATTGTTAAACATTTCACATCAACAATTTGGCGGGATTTCTTCAAACAAGCATTCAAGATAGAGGGAATTTTTGGATCATAAAATGATCCAAGACTGATACGCTTTTTCCATCCTTGTTTCATTTCTCACTCCGAGGAGAGAAAAAGGTGATGGCGCACAAAGTATCAAACCTTTTACTAGCAAGTAAAGATCAATCCCTTGTGCAAGTGACAAGTTTTAAATTTATAAGCCCTATCACTACTAGAGATGTCCTAAGTATAAGGCAACAATAGCGGTAAGTAGGGGTCAAATCCAAAGGAAAGAGAGACAAAGCCAACAAGACTAAGAAGTTAACTTAAGCTATATGAAATCAAAGAGAGTTTTTAGGTTTTTATGAAAAGAGATCACTGTATGAATACTAAATATCAGAGCTTTATGTAAAGAGATGATTTTGAAATACTTTGTTTTGCAAATGATGGTAAGATTGTGGTTCATGGGTTAGGATATATAGATGAGATGCAAGTGGTTGATTTTATAGGCTAGATGCTCATGAAAGAACCTCTAAAGATGATAGACACATATACAATGGACTAGTCCGTTACTAGCAATAAAAGCCCCTAGGCATTAGCCACATTCAAGATCCACCGTTAAGCATTCCATCCCAATAACTAAGCTATCTTTACAATTAAGTCCATCAAAGCCACAAAGATTCATAGAACCACGATTAAAATGGCTATGTGACCCAAGCTTACAAAAGAGTTTGTCAAGCATCTGCCCAAACTTAACTAGGCGAGAGGAAAACTTAAGATCTAGATCATGAGTTGATAGGAGGAAAACTACTACTAAGTTTTAACCCTAAATCTACCACAAGTGCATGGTAATTCGGTGTAATACTTAGGGATCGAATCCACGAGGAAATGAGATAGTCACTAAGAATGCAAGATACATTAGAAGCTAAGTCAATTGATGTTTTAGGTTTCTAGATTTATAAATAGCAATCCTAAATGAAATGCAACAAATCAAAGCAAGGTAAATAAGCAAACTAGATAAGCAAATGAATGCAAAACAAAAATAAGGCAAAGTAAACAAGATTCAAAGTAATCAAGATGAAATCTATCAAGGAAATATGGATCATGGGCAAAGGTAATTGACTATGAGAGATTATCTATTGGGTGTTGGTGGTAGGTTCTAATCAATTCTTTTACTAGGACAAGGATCACTAATTCTATACTAATCCACTTTTGTGGCACTAATCTCTTTCTTTAATCCCCTAATTATCATAAACTCTCATTTGCAATCATGGATTTAATAAGCAATGTTTATAAGTCTCTAAACCCACAAATCACCTTAATCATCAATGGTTAATTGGCTAAGATGTGAAATGTTCATTTGAAATTCTCCTAAACATTTTCACAAACACCTTTCGGCCATGAAAAGACCATGTTCTAGAATTTGATTAGCTACTTTAAATCTAGCTTTAGATGCATCCCAAATGAAGGATTCTATGTATTCTAAGCCTAATACACATAAACTCAACTTATAATCACCCTAATCTACCTAACCCACAATCCATAAGATCACTACTCACACATGGAAATAGCAAAAACAAAAACAAATGCTAATAAGAAAGTAAACATGATTAGAGAAATGATAAAAAATTAAGAAAGCTTCAATAAATCATCAAAGTTCAAAGATCATTCAAGAAAAACATAGAGCAAACTTAAGAGAAAAATTCTTAACCAAATCAAACATATAGTTTTTAATGTCTCTAAACATATATATATAATAACAGGGAATGAGACTAGGTCAACCCGGGACAAACCGAGTCAAACCCGGGTTTGTGTTAAAAGTGTGCACGAAATGAAGCAGGGAGATCGAGCAAACTAGGCAGCTTGGTCGATTTAGCATGCAGCAGTGCACCAAATAGGCTTCTGTGGTCGATTAGCCTAATAGATCCTCATTAAATTGGCAATAACTTGTGAACCGTAGCTCGGAATGGGTTGAATCCAACGTCCACGTGAATCTAACTCTATTTCCTATCTCCACACCAAATTTGAGATTAAACTGGGCATGGGAAGGCATCCATCTGATATAATCTTTAAGTCGCTTTGGCCTATATCTGCATTTCTCTTGTGCAGGTTGGATCGACCACTGAGATCGACCAAATTAGCACCCTTGGTCGATCCAGCATGCATTTCTCATTTTTGCCAGTATGTTGGCTGGATCGACCAAACCAGTGAGCTTGGTCGATCCAGCCTACATTTTGCTTGTTTTTGTGTTTTCTTCACTCTCCTTCATCTTCTTCTTTCTCTATTGCCTTCCTTTGCTTCATAGGCGCCAAAACACCTGAAAATGATTGGAAAATGCAATGCAAATGCATGGGATTATGATTAGGACTCTAAGACTCAACGTAAGCTAAATGAGACTCAAAGTGAAGAGGAAAATGTCAAATGCAAGACAAAAGAGATCCAAAACCAAGAAAATGATGGCTAAGGACCCTAAAAGATGAACACATCAACTCTCCCAGACTTGTCCTTTGCTTGTCCTCAAGCAAGCAATATAGGACAAACCAAAGAAAAGGTTTGAAAGTAGGAACTCAAAACCAAAACAACTAGTAAAGCTTTCAACTTGATGTCCTTAGAGAATGCTAGAATATTGCATGAACATATCTCTAATCAAATGTCACAACATGCTCATCGAAACTCCAATCTTTTACTCTATACTCAAGGTTAAGTTTCCGGTTTCCATCCTATCTACCAATTCTTTAACATTCAATTAGGTGTTTTAGAAGCGGTCTTGCTTAGGGACAATCAATCAAGTTCAATCGGTTTGGTAAGAAAAAGGCTTAAGAAATATTAATACGAGGCGGTTCAATATATTTGGTGACTTACTCTCAAAGAATGGTAATGCAAAACATCATGCAAAAGCAATGGAGAAATAGAACAATTGATGCATACAAAGAAGAACTTCCATTCTAACCGAACCCTTTTGCTTTGAATCCAAAGTTCTACCCATAATCTCACATTCCTTTCTTTCTTTTTGAGATGACCAAATGGTTGAGAACCAAACATTATTCTTTTCTTTTTCATTTGCAAATTTTTAGGGGTTTCTTTTACTAGACTTTTTTTTTCCTTTGCTCCTACTTGATTTTTAAACTCTTTCTAACTTGCTTTTCAAGATAAGGAGAAGAAATAATTTAAATTTATTTATTTTGCCATAGTTAAAGTCACTATAACAAGATTTTAGAAAAAAGTGTAAAACAAGACAAAAAAAATAAAAGATAAGCTGTAGAAACTTTAAAATTAATAAAGTCAGTAAATCATGTTTGGCAAAAAAAAATGTGTATTTCCTATAGCCTTAAAAGACACATTGCCAAGCAGCCCTTAAATATCAATCTGCTAGTCTACCAATGTCTTGGCAGAGTCAGCTTTTTTTTTTGGGTAGAGTATGCGTTTTTGGCAGACGTTATGAAAGTCTTCCAAACGTGTTGGCAGATTTAGATATCAATCTAGTAGTCTGTCAATGTCTTGGCAGAGTCTGCATTTTTTTCAAACGTTCTGAAACTCTTCCAAACATGTTGGCAGACTTAGATATCACGTTTCGAAAGTTTTTGAAACATGTTGGCAAACTTAGATATCAATCTACTAGTATCCCAGTGTCTTGGCAGAGTCTGCCAGTGTCTTGATAGAGTTTGCCAATATCTTGGTAGAGTCTGCATTTTTTTTTGAAGACGTTATGAAAGTGTTCCAAACTTAGATATCAATCTGCTAGTTTACCAGTGTTTTGGCAGAGTCTGCATTTTTTTGGCAGACGTTTGAAAAGTCTTCAAAACTTGTTGGTAGACTTAGATATCAATTTTCTAGTATGCCAATGTATTGGCATATTCTACGTTTTTTTGGCAGAGTCTGCATTTTTTTTTTTTTTGCAGATGTTCAGAAAGTCATCCAAACTTGTTGGTAGACATAGATATTAATCTGTTAGTATGCCAATGTCTTGGTAGAGTCTGCGTTTTGTTTTTTGCAGACGCTCAGAAAGTCTTCCAAACTTGTTGGCAGACTTAGATATCAATTTGGTAATCTGCCAATATATTGGCATAGCCTACGTTTTTTTTTTGCAGACGTTCAGAAAGTCTTCTAAACTTGTTGGCAGACATAGATATCAATTTTCTAGTCTACTAATATCTTGGCAAAGTTTGCGTTTTAATACTTTGTCATGCATGATTTCTTTTGATTTTCTAATTAAATGTTGTTATCTTGCAGGAAATTAAAATATTTTTCTATTAATTTTAATTAGCATTATAAATTAAAAATAGTTAATTAATGGATGTCTTAATAGTTTTATTTTGAAAATATTTATTTGTTGAAAGGGTAATTTTGGTAATATGGAAAAAATTAAATCCAAAATAGGTTATTTGAACAATAAATTTAAAGAGTTTATCTTAGCTATTTTTTAAAAAGATTATTTTAGATAAAATTTTCAAAAAGAAATTAGTTTTTTATGAAGATGTTATTTCAGCAGTTTTTTTATTCGAAGAGGTCATCTGAAAATATAATCCGTATTTTCGAAGCGTGAAAAAGTTTATTATTAATCTAAAACTCTGAGAGAGAGAGAGAGATATGCTCTTTTCCCTTTTGTATATACTTCCGATTTCAGTCGGATCTTCTCCGGCTATGGTCGGATTCTCTTTTCGTTTAACGAATAAAAAGTTCCGACTTTGTTCGGATTTAGTCTTCTTTTGTTTTTGATTGCCCTTTCGTTTTAGTCGGAAAAGTCCAAATGTTCTAGATCAGTTTCTCTTTTTCATGGGTTTATCATGAGTAGGATGTAAATCTCTTTCCTCCGTATGGGCCGTTATAATGGCTATGGATTAGAGTCTTCTGTGGGGAAAAAGAATCGAGTTGGTGGTTTAATTTCCAAGGATTTGGGTGAGATTCAGCAGAGTCTTTAGACAAAAGATCTTCTTCCCGGTCTTTTGAAGTTCTTCCCGAGTTTTCCACCGGTGGCAAAGAGGATTTGGTCGAGTTCTTTGATTTTAATCGGTGAAAGGGGCATGTCTATTTTTGGAGCAGATTCCATGGCGTAAGTTCGTTGAAATCATTAGATTTGGGATCCTTGCCACTTGCCAGAGTTTCGCGGTGGAGTGTGGAAGTGCGGTTTCGTGGCTAGATATAACGTAACGAGTATTTAAGAGTATAAATTAAAGAACACATAGTTTTTATCGAGGTTCGATTTCCCTACATCCCCGGGACCAAGTCCATAAATAATCCACTAGAACAAAATTGCAATTATAATTGGGTATTGTATCCGACACTACAATGCCTACCATTCTTTTCTAGATGAATTACTATGAAGACATGTATCAAGCTCGCATGCTTGACTACCAACCAGCATCACCGGTGCATCACCGGTGCATCATCGTCTTCTCCACGGCTGCAATCTTCATAGACAATTACCACCAACATATCTATAAATTTTGTATGATGGAACGACGCCATACACATGTATGTATCTCACAATAGAACCCTAGGCGGCATCTTTGTTCATGACACCGCCTCCTGATATATATACTCCAATGCCAAAAACTTAGACGACTTAAACGATACTCCAAGTCTCTACAAGCAATTGGGTTTTGCTTGAATCAATGCCCACAAGCCTCTCATTACTTTTTCTTCACATTTCTTTTTCTTCCTTAACGTTTGATCACGTACATACTTCTTCTCCAAGATATGTCAACGTACATCACATATCAAGTTCCAAATATGCATCATCGTTATCACCATAACACTTCTGATCTGTGTCACTAACTGCTTCAACACCTGTATCAAGTACTGTCTCAGCCTATGCCTCATGACCTGTTCCAACAGTTTCTCCCTTGATGACTGAGGTTTAGAACTCATGCACTCAACAAATACCTCAAATGACACGACAACACATAGCAAGATACTTAAACTCTCCTTCAGTCAAATCTTCTGGTGTATCAGCACTAAGCTCACAAGACAGGACAAGACAAGACATCTTCATTCTCCCCCTTTTTAACTTAGTTTGATACTCAAGCAAACTTGTCTTGATTTCCACATCTTGCATTGCTCCCCCATATACCATGCTTCCCTGAGGAAAGCCCAAAACCACACAATATCTTAGAAGCAGCTATCCCAACATCAAAAGATACCGTTGTCGTCAATAGAACAGAACCTAAGCCTGTTGTACGCACAAGATATTTTTTTGTTGATGTGGTAGCAATTCCAGAACACATAATATATTAATCAGCACATTTCTCCCTCTGCTTGAGTTCACCACTAAGTTAAAACTCTCAAGCAAATCAAGGAACATGTGCCTACATCACACTCTCCCTCTGCATGGATGCGAAATCTTATGTCCTCAAAAACTAACTCCCCACAAAAAAAAATATTCTGCCTGTAGATACAACTAAATTCAGACACGTGTGCGAATGAGTGATTTCCATGTCGTCGAGAGCTATGCATGTTTGTGTATGTGGAAACAAATAGCCAATTATCACTCTGTTTGACAGAATATGTATCTCATATAGCCATCTGACATACTTCATTTCAAGACAGACCTTTCTCTGCGACAACAACAAGAAATTCACAGTGAATTATGTGATTATGGCAGCGGAATAAAATGAACACTTATCATCTCTGCAGATTGAGCCTCCTCCTGAATATCTTGAGATGCTGATTTTGGATAGCTCATGTAGTACATCATTCCTCTTTCTGTTAACAGCTCTCCTTTTTGAGCTAAAAAGTTGTTTCTGTTTTGAACCTGTGAAGATCGTAAATCTGAGACATCCTTTTAGACTTCATCAGCAAACTTTTGTTTTCTCATGAATTTCCGTTCAAAAACTTGTGACTCCCAACTCTAGTCATGGTATTGTGACATTCTCATGTCTTATCTCAGGTTATTAAACGTCTTGTGTCAATCTCTACTCAACATGAATATCTGATTCTGTCAAGCTAGCCTTGAAATTCGTTCTTCTAGCCATAGAAAGTATTCTTCCCAACACAACCCTCGTTCTTGTTTCACTTGACTCAATCAAGACTTAAGCCAGCTGTTACCATACAAGCTTTGATTTTGAACATTCTCCACTTCTCAAATTTGTTGTTGAAGCACTTCCAAACAATCAAGAATTCTAAACTGTTTGGCTTAACTGCTTTGCAGACTTTGTAGCATAAAGAAATTTTCTCTAGAACATGAGTTCTGGACTCCAACAGTTTTCCTCAGAGACTTGCATTGTTTAGAAATTCAACCACATCTCTCTAATTCGAGATATATGAATATGAGATTTCTAATATGCCACCAATCATATCCCCAAATTTTAGTAAGATTAGATTCCACTTGCTCTACCGAAACTGTTTTCTGGAATTTTGCAGATTCAGATGATTATTGGCTAACTTTCATCACGATTTTCAGATGAAGTTTAACTTTGATTGACAAGCCGTCAATTTCTATCTCTTCCTTGCAGTGAGATCTTTCTAGGAACACCTTGAACTTGGTCTGAATCTTCCTGAGTCAACGGGAGCATGTCCTCGAAGTTGACTTCTCATTCACTGATTTGCAAATTTCAGATTGCAGGTTTTTCTGCAAATTTGGTGAGTTTCTTTGCTAGAGAGAAACATCCATAACTTTCGGATTTCACATCAGAATTGAGATCCGTTTTGTTATGTAGAAAGCTGACTTTGCTATCTTTGTAACGGTGGCAAGATCAATTTCTGATTCTTTCTAATCCGCTGGGAAAATAGCTTGCAAGGTGGCTGGTCGCAGCTGTCATTTTGGCTTGGCTTTCCCTTCAGTTATTCTCCTTTTCCATGACTGAGTTACTCCTTCTATCTTCTTTCTACTACTGAATTTGGAGACGAAGACCTAATGTCTCTTTTTTTTTCCACCTCAGAAAAACTCTCTTTCAGAAGAACTTGCTCCCATTTGGCATTATTCAATCACACTTGAATAATATCTTTGAACTTGCATGAAGGATAGATGGTGTTGATCTGTGATACACCCACACACTTGTACTCTTCTTTGAATTTCTGACCTAAGATATAACAACCAGAACCCTTAGAACGTGTTGTATCTCTAGTCCATGAGTCTGATGTATTCTTGGTGTTGTTGTTTACTCTCTGTCTGTTCAACGAGATATCATAAATATTGAAGATCTCTAATCCTTGTCTCAGATCAACCAATCCAGAAAAATTGCGAGAACCACCTTCCATAAGAAAACAAACCTTGAACAATCTCTTCAGCAACCTATGTAGCATAACTCTGAGATGCTCCAATAGCCGTCCCTCTATTTCAACAACTTCCACGATGTGATTCACAAATCTCGTGTTTTGTAGCGGATGCATACCAAACAACACCAAGCTATGAACCTTGAAAATTGATGGGTCAATTATGGTCTTCATAACCTTGAGTCAATACTACAATCCATGTCTTCCTTGGAACCAGTTCACCTCACCCCAAGCTATTGACAGATTCTACACCAACAACTCAGGAACAACATCTTGCTTCAGTTTCTGGCTTTTTCTTATCAGGAAACTATATCTCTTCTTGGTTCATAAGCATGTGTTGTTGTCTTTTCTCTGTCTGTTTAAACAGAGCACACAGACACACCAACCTTATAGCCTTATTGCATCAGACCTTAACAAGGCAGTTTAACTCAATCAACACAGCTGAAATTCAGAACTGAAAACTTGGTTAACCCTTGTTAGAACTCTTGAGATTGCAGTGGAATAAGGCACACAATGTCTCTAAGATTTTATTCTTCATGATGATGAAACCAACAACCTCGATCAAAAGTAACAATCAGAATATTTTCAGTATCGCTACCAATAACACAATACTTCTCGAACTAAGCCTCATCACTGACTTTATTCTGATTTTTTACCTTGATCGAAAGATAACTGTTTTAATTTTCAGAGACCCAAATTCCATTCATCAGTAAGTCTCTTGCCATGAAACACTCTTTCCAATGGACGATGTCACTAGCAATTTGGTCAAGGCTAGCTATCGAAATTTGTCTCTCTCAACCACGATGTCGATACTCGCTGTAAACTCCGACGACATCTCTTCGTCAACTTCTTTTGCAAAATCAACAACTCCTTTATCTGTGAGATTCTTCACCATGAGTGTTCCTCCATTCCAAAGACCCAAGTCGAAATGAAGAAGAAACCTCTCAATATCTCTGTCACAAATTTAAAAGAAACTGAAAATTCCTTTTAATCCACTGACAGTGATGCAGAACTATTAACCATACTTAACTTTTGATTCAGGACCGTGAAGTCATTTCAAAAACTTGATAAAACATCATGAGACTTCCACCCTTCAACTCTGGCGAGTTTAATCAATAACCTCTACCACCTTGAGTTCTTGATGTTGTTAGTCTCAGGAGTTCTTCGGTTCAACTTTTTTCTGCTTCGAAAAATTCTTTGACTTATCATTAAACATGGGCTTTGGTCCAATATTCTTCTCCCTTCTTCCTTCTGGATAATCTCTTTTCCCACAACGAGAAACAAATCCAATGACGGAACCTCCGACCAGTCCTCATTGAATTGAGACTTTTCTTTGCCGACTTTAGAGAACCCGTGACTTATTCTTCCCGATGACGAGAGATGCACCTTGCTTCTCCGATTTCAAAGACCAAACTTAATGCTCCTTTGGCCATAATCTATGTTTATTCTGGTGGTTGCGTCGCCGCCTACCTCCTAGGAGAACCTCAAAAACTCACGACACCACCTCTTCAATCGCAACAACTTCTTCTCTGAGGGCTCTTTTTCCAGATTGCAAAAACAAACCCGAAGCCAACCCAATTGCAGTATCCGACGAGACTTTATAAGGCTTCCGGTAACTGTTTTTGTCGTCGTCTTCACCCTTAATTTTTCGACGAGTGTAAGGAAGAGAAACTCATTCTCGATGGCGATAACAATTCATGATAACCACAGATGACGTTGACCTCCAACATTCAGCCGAGCCTCGAGAAGTCTCACCAAACCCCTTTGCTTCATGAAGACGTATCCACTTTTCGATTCACATCTCTACAACCTCTGGTACTCGTGGTTTTCGACTTTCCTTTTAAGCATTCTTTCCGGAGCAATTGAATAGAGATTTTTATCTCGATTTGACTCGGATCTGTGGCTATGTTTCTTCCGTCGTTGCCAACATTGGAAGCTCTCGCTTCAGCTTCCCAAAGCAACTCAAGACAACCTTCAAATCACTAATCTTCAAAGCTTCTCTATCTCTCCGCACGGAGGCCTTTGTTTTTTTTGATTCCATGAAACCCAACAAGAACCAATGCCGAGTCATCTCTTCTTTCAGTTCGTGAAGCCTCTGATTTAACGAATATCTGACGATGGCTTTTCAATCTTTTAAGTAAGCAACATGATTTCCAATATTTTTTTTTCTTTGATTTCGGGCTTGTTTCAACTTTTGGCCCATTTAACTAAGAAAAGATGTTGACTTAAGCCCATAACAATCACAAAACTTACTTTCTCTTCCTCATCGTGCAAATTGACGCCTCCGTTTTCAATAGTGAGCAACACAGAGCCAATCTAGTCTCACCAGAATCTCTACAATCTATGATGAATGCTTTGTTGTTGTCAATCAGCGAAACACACTTTTTCTCTCTTATATGCTTCAGATTTTTTACTTTCTAACCACAAATCCATGATCAAACGAAACGAACGTAATGAACCCTAATCTCAGTTTTCGTTCTTCGTTAGCAAAAACCTTGATAAACCCTAACCACATACTTTTCTCTTCAACCTCATCCACCATCACCAAATCCAGGATCATACCCGAAAATAAGAACGGATCTCTATCGAGTCCTGCCCTGATACCAAATAAAAGTGCGGTTTTGTGGTTAGATCTAACATAACGAGTATGTAAGAGCATAAATTAAAGAACAGAGTTTTTTATCGAGGTTCGATTTCCCTACATCCCCGGGACCAAGTCCATAAATAATCCACTAGAACAAGATTGCAATTACAATTGCGTATGTATCCGACACTACAATGCCTACCATTCTTTTCTAGATGAATTTACTATGAAGACAGGTATCAAGCCCGCATGCTTGACTACCAACCAACAGCACCGGTTCATCACCGTTTTCTCAACGGCTGCAATCTTCATAAACAATTACCACCAACAGATCTACAAATCTTGTATGATGGGACGACGCCATACACATGTATGCATCTCACAATAGAACCCTAGGCATTTTTGTTCATGACACGGCCTCCTGATATATATACTCCAATGCCAAAAACCTAGACGACTTAAACGACACTCCAAGTCTCTACAAGCAATTGGGCTTTCCTTGAATCAATGCCGACAAGCCTCTCATTACTTTTTCTTCATGTTTTTTTTCTTCCTTAACGTTTGATCACGTACATACTTATTCTCCAAAATATGTCAACGTGCATCACATATCAAGTTCATCATCGTTATCACCATAACACTTCTGATATGTGTCATTAACTGTTTCAACACATGTATCAAGTACTGTCTCAGCGTATGCCTCACGACATGTTCCAACAGTTTCTCAAACTCAGTCTTCACAACACTAACAGAGTGTTTGTTCGGCGGTGCTTCTTCTCCGTTATGCTCTTAGGTTACCACGTGTTGGACACGTTTGTTTTATGCTTTTCTTGTCCTTATCTTTCTTGCACGTGTCAAGTTTGATCAAGTAAAATTGTAATCAAGAGTTTGTTGGGCTCCGAAAACTTGTAAAGTCCATTTATGTGGGCCTATATTAATGAATTTAATGGCCCGGCAAAAAAAAAAAAAAAATCGCTTTCTGAGACGACGTCAGTCTGTCTCAAGAAACAAACACAGAAAGTGTGTTTTGCTCCCTTTGGATTCACTCTTCCTTAGAAAAATCAGAAATCTCGCAAACACACAAGAAATCCTTCTTACACCAGTTTCTGACTACTAACATCCCACCAAATCTTAAGATCTAAATCTCTCCTCCTCCGATGTTCTTCTCCAATTGGCACTTCTGATCCAACAAAAATGGTCGAACCCCTTCACCTCCCTCGCGTGGAGCCCAGGCGTTTCCTCTCATCCCACAAGTCTCTTGTCACTGTTTTCTGGATCGCTACCTTCGCATCCTTATTCATCTGGCAGTTCGGGGGCGTTTCCGGCAGAGGAGGCGCTCTCTACCGCGCTGGAGGTGGCCTCTCCGTTTTCTGGTGGACAACAACCGCCGCCTCTTCTGGTGGATTTCCCCGGCTCAGACCCGTCGCCTTCAATCTGACTGACTTTGGTGCCGTCGGCGATGGCGTCACGATGAACACTGAGGCGTTCGAGCGAGCCATCTTTGCGATCTCAAAGCTTGCGAAAAAAGGAGGTGGACAGCTCAATGTGCCTCCCGGTAGGTGGCTCACGGCACCCTTTAACCTCACCAGTTACATGACTCTTTTCCTCGCCGAAAATGCCGAGATTCTTGCCGTTCAGGTTAGTTTCTGCTTTGATTTCATGCTTTTCGTTTTGGATATATGATTCGAACAATTTCTCTACTTGTTGGATTGAAAATGATATGTTGATGGAGCTGTGGAAGAGATCCATTAGTAAAATTTTCAGACTTTTTTGGGCAAACTTGTGGGTTTTGATGCAGAATGGTGCTTGATTCGTTTCTTCAAGTTTTCTTTTGCGCAATTATGGAAGCTTTCCTTGTGTTCGCAATTCTACCTTTGTTGGATCAAGGCAATTTTAGTTGCGAGTTGAGAGTAGAGAGAGTAGATTGAGAATTGAGATTACCCGTTGCCACAGCCAGCAATTTTATGCGTATGTTTAATGGATGCAGAGTTAGTCCTATAGATTCCAAGAAGCATAATTTGAGCCGGCTTTTGTCTTCTATTGTTATATTTATTGACATTGGTTTTCATGCTCACATTCCTAGGATGAAAAGTATTGGCCTCTGCTTCCTCCTTTACCTTCATACGGCTATGGAAGAGAGCATCCTGGACCTCGCTATGGAAGTTTCATTCACGGACAGAATCTCAGAGATGTCGTCGTCACAGGTCAGTCAATTGATTTGTAAATTTTCTGTTTTTGCTCATACTAACTGAGTTTCAAATGTGGCTACTAGTCTTTTCGATCTCTGTCAAACCTGGGCTTTTGTTCTGTAAACAGGGAATAACGGTAGCATCAACGGGCAGGGGCAAACGTGGTGGAAGAAGTATCGCCAAAAACTGCTCAATCACACAAGAGGACCACTGGTGCAGATAATGTGGTCAACTGACATTGTTTTTGCTAATATCACTTTGCGTGATTCTCCATTTTGGACACTTCACCCATACGACTGCAAAAATGTCACAATCAGAAATATGACCATTTTGGCGCCTGTGTTCGAAGCCCCAAACACTGATGGTATCGATCCTGGTAAGTATCTTCCACTTCGCGCTTGACGATGCAACTCAGATTTGTAACAAAGGAAATGAATCCCTGATTGCAATGCGTTACCTATAACCAAAATGAAAATTCAAGATGGCAAGAGCGAGATGGGTTTTATTAGCAGTGATAACACTAGGCTTTAAAGCTGGAATGTCAATGAAACAATAGGGCGAAATATACTGATTTCCCAACTTGCAACTAGGATTGTAGCAACTGGATTCGGTAAATTTCAGGAATTTCATATGCCGAAGAGTGACACAGCTCCTTTCATGTTTCATCATGGCGTTTCTTATAAGCATATGGTTCCGAATGGTACCTAACACATAGTTTTACTGATTCAAATCAGATCAAGAGTATGGGCTTGGGCGTTTTGTGTACACTATTTGGCTTTACTGGTGGCTAATATCTTGTTGTTGTGCATCAGATTCGTGCGAGGACATGATAATCGAGAACTCTTACATCAGCGTTGGGGATGACGGAATTGCAATAAAGAGCGGTTGGGACCAGTATGGAACTACCTATGGACGACCTTCAAAGAACATACTCATCCGCAACCTCATCATCCGCTCCATGGTTAGGTAATAGTGAATTTGTTTCCTAGTCGATGTTGATCTAATAATCAATATGTTTTTTAAAGCCTCTGTGCCATACAGTGCTGGTGTATCAATAGGAAGCGAGATGTCTGGTGGTGTCTCGAATATAACTGTCGAGAACCTTCTGATTTGGAGCTCCCGGCGTGGAGTGAGGATAAAAACCGCACCAGGACGAGGCGGGTATGTCCGGGATATAACATTCCGGAATGTCACATTGGATGAATTGAGAGTTGGCATTGTGATTAAAACCGACTACAACGAGCACCCAGATGGTGGATTCAATCCCCAAGCCTTCCCTGTGCTCGAGAACATAAACTACACTGGGATTTACGGTCAGGGAGTGCGTGTACCAGTGCGTATCCAAGGAAGCAAAGAGATTCCGGTTAGAAATGTAACCTTCAGGGACATGTCAGTGGGGATAACGTACAAGAAAAAGCACATATTCCAGTGTGCGTACGTGCAGGGGCGTGTAATAGGCACCATCTTCCCGTCTCCGTGTGAGAACCTTGATCGGTATGACGAGCAGGAGCAGTTGGTGAAGCAATCTGATTCCCAGAATGCAACAGATATAGACTACGAGATCTGAATAACAACAGACATGGGTTCGGCCTCTGCAACAAATTTGTTTCTTTGGTGTTTGTACATATACAGAGGAATTTGGAAACCAAAGCAGATCATCGGTCACAGCACTAAATTGTACTTGCACTCACGAAAAGGAATTTTTCCATTGATCATTTATTGGGTTCTCTCTCTAGCTTTCTTATTACTCATGAATGGGATTGGTGAAATTCGAATTATTTGCTTTTGCAGCAAGTTGAGATATTGCTTTTGTATAGACATTATATCAAAAGTTTTACAGTAGGCCTGACTCTGAGACTCCTCTAGAATTGAGACTTGATTTTAATATTATCACGAAACAGATGCCTCTTGTACATACAGGAGATTTTACAGGCTTCATGTTTCAATTTATCAAAAATGTTTAGTTAAGCAATTGTCAAAAATGAACACTGCAAAAAAAGGTGAGAAAGATAGAAAATTGATTAGACATATCTTTTAAAAGGTTCAACATTAACTCTTAAACCAAAAAAGAGGAGGATAACTTGGTTTCATGTTAAGAATAAAAATTAGAGACAAATATAATAGCACATAAATGAAGGTTGTTAGAAAACATTTATTTAGCAGTTCCATATACGAGTTGAGAAAGATTGACAAGAAAACAATTAAGATTAAAATGAAAAGGAACAAAAAAAGCAACTTTGAAAAGGAAAATTCTCCAAGATTTCCGATTCAGTCACCAAAAACGAAAACTAGTTGTAGATAAATCTCATGGTACTAGTGGCAGACGTGTAACCACCATCAACGACCAGGTTATGTCCGGTAATGAAGCCCGACGATTCTTGGCTTGCAAGAAACAAAGCTGCTTGAGCCACATCCTCCACAGTACCCGCCCTTCCGGTCAGCAAACTCCCTTTCTCAGCCACAATCTCGGTGACCTCAGCCGCTTCGAGTCTGTCATTGTTAAGGTACTTCCGGTACGCAGCAACCAAGATGTCAGTGGGAACTCCATGAGGAGAGATGCTGTTGACACGGATGCCGTGAGAGCCAAGCTCGCATGCCGCTGTCCTTACCAGCCCGTTGATGGCTCCTTTCGTAAGCGTATAGGCGTGACCTCCAAGTCCTCCCATTACCCCTGATGAGCTCGATGTGCATATTATCGACCCTCCTCCTCCCCCTTGTTGTTTTTAGATACATCATTACTATGTTTAGTTGTCTGACAAATAAAATTAGGGCTGCGCAATCATGTTTAACCGATTATAACGATAGCTATCCAACAACAGAACAAGAAAACTACAGACAGTAGCCAATGCCAAACCAAAAAAGGATACAAAACAATGAAAACATAAATTCCTTTTTATATCCCTCAAATGTTTTCTAAGAAACCGAATCTGAATCAAAACCGGGACTGTTGGATTGCATTCAATTTCCATTTAGCTTTTAGATAATATGCACTTAGCAAACTTTCATCCTCTTATTTGCAAAAACAAAAGATGGCAAAATCCTAAATGAGTTGGTTCATTTATCCCATGTATATATATATTTTTTAAATTACATGAATGTCACAAGTCTTTATCATGATATCATGCAATTTGTTTTAAATCCAATGCGAAAAAAAAACACTCACATGAGGTCGAACAATACATATATATACCTTTGATCATGGCCTTAGCGGCATGTTTGATGCCGTGCAAGACACCATTCACATTGACTGAGACAAGTTTGTTAACCATGTCCACGTCCATCTCCGTGATGCTACCTTCATTCAAAGCTATCCCGGCATTGTTAAACATCACGTCCAGCCTCCCCTTACTTCTCATAGCTAGCTCCACCGCCGCCTCCACGTCAGCCTCCTTCGACACGTCACAATGCACATAACACCCTCCAATCGAATCTGCCACGTGGACGCCTTCTTTCTCCAGGATATCAGCGACTATGACATACGCGCCCTTCTCTGTGAACAGTCTCGCCGCGGCCGCTCCGATTCCTCTCGCTCCTCCGGTTATTATAACCACCTTATTGTTTAATATTTTGCTAAAGTTCTCCATTCGAGTTTTTATTTCTATTGAGAGCTGTTGATATTGGATCTTGTACTTATAACACTTTTAATATGTTTCTTCGTCTTAGACATGCTCTTTACCTTTCCATCAACTACTTTAATTTCTTTTCACTTGTTAGTTCACTCATCTTCTTTGCGTTAATCCAAGTTTGATGAATAAAAAAAATAGAGTGATATTTATTTCTTCCCCGACAAAGTATGATATATATAACTTGAGAAGATACAAAGAATGAGTTAACTAAATTGGTGGGTAAATACAACTTAAATTAAAACATTGATTTGGGGGACCATTTTTAGCTAAGGAATGAACTATTTCAGTAAACCTTCGTAAAACATGAGTAAAAATACACCGTTGAAACTTTGATGTCCTTGCAAAGATTCTCCACTCCAAAGTCTTGAGTCTTGTCATTGATATTCTAAATCAGAACATTACAATCACCTTCAAATATAACCGAAGTCAACCCCAGGAACAAACACTTCGAATCGTCATTAGCAAGGTTTACCTTCCAACTCCAGTGAGGAAGAAGCTAATCCCAAATTTGTCTATCCCCAATACCCTGGAGTTTCGGAATGGCCACGTAACATCCATCTGCACTCACTTGTTTTGCGGATATATTGTATGATATATCGTAACTACATTTCATCCAATCATTTGGAGGTCCATGACAATTGAGTTTGCGGAGTTTGGTGAGAAGATGGTTGAGTTTGTGCTTGAACTTGGATCAACATCATCGGAATTCATCACTTTAAGCCATTAGGATGCATTAGCATAATCAACATCACGCATAAGGTTGGCTTATTATTTCGTAAATATCAAATTATTTCTAGACCTCCAAAGCCAGAATGGCAACAACTTATGGTACTTCGTAAAACCATTAACACTTTGCATATTCAAAATACGAATAACATTCTCTTTTAGATCATCCGATGGCGTTGGTGAATATATGATTGGTATTTGAGACAGTCTCCAAGTGGCTACGAGATAGGAAAACTAAACAGAGGTGAAGATGTGAGGTGTCTGTGAGGTAGAAACGGAAGAAACAGAACCTGCATCATGAACTGAAATAGGCAGCTGACAACCTAAAAATAGGAGACCTGGATGAGGTATGTCTGATTGGAAGCGTGAAGGCTTCAGAATCAGACAAAGCATCAAGCGTAGTTTAGTTTGCAGAGGCTTGATGGATAGCAGGAGGCTGAAGCATCAATGGACTTGTAAAGCTGGAGCAACGCGCATGAGATTGATCAGAAGGCAGATGATGAGAGGTGGAGCAGAAGGCTGCCACATCAGGAGACTTGCTGAGCTGGATCAACTCGATGTACCCATATCAATAAGTAGAAGACTTGACATGCCGTTGAGCTGATGTGTCAAAAGATCTGCTGATTTGATCAATCACAGACCTCTCTGATACAGGTGTTGTTACAATTATGGAGAAGATGGATGTATGTGATCAGCATATGGAAGTTTTGAATGTTGAGAAAACAAAAGACTTGACAGGGTCCTGGCTGTGTGTCAAGAGATCTGATGACAGAAGACTTGACAGAACGCTGTCTGCAACAGGATCGACCGCGGGTCTTGAAGCTCACGCGCCTTAAAACCCACGTGACTTGGAGAGTTGTGGGAGTCGAATATCACAATACTAAATTTGTCAAGGAAAAAGTTAGGGAACCAAAACTTCTATGAGAAAGAAATAAACACGAGAGATCCAAAGATGGTTTTGTTATTGATATGCTTTTAGAGCTCCGAATACAATGATTTTTTTAGGGAAATCGCAAGTATTCTTTGCTAGGTCGCAATTGCGGATCCCTTTTTAGGGTACAAGTACATGTCTATTTATATGCAAAATAAGTCGGTAGGGTTTTACCCTAAACTGATGTAGGGGTCAGACTTTATCCCGCTAAGATCAACAGTTAATCGACTAAGTAAATAGAGTAGGCCGAGCCCGAAGAAGAGAAAAGGGCCGAGCCCAATGATGGGCCCGGATCGACCCTATGGCAACACCACATAACGGTTAGCTGGTGTTCGGCAATGATACGGCGAGCTCGGCAACTCCACGACGAGCCGGGGAGCTCAGCAACACAACGGTGATCTCAGCGAGTACGACAAGCCGGCGAGCCCAGCGACGAAGCAAATATCTAAATAGTCATGGGCCGAGCCCAATGTTACGAAGAGTAATTTGAAAAGACCGAGCTTGTAACAAAGAAACTTTGGTGGGCCGAGCTCGAGAGAAGTCTCATTGGAAGCTGAGCCCAGATGTGAAGCCCAAGATGTCACAACCGACCTGCAAAAAGGAAGATCCCGAAGAATTAGAAAGTTTTCCTCATCACTTAGGATTTGGACTAGCCGACTTAAACTAGTATATATATCTATGTACATCCCTTGAAAAGGAGATCGGGAATTCACTTAGAAAAACCCTAGGCTTTTTGCTCTGCAAACACTTGTACGAAAAGTTTTACAAAACAACAATAAAAGCCATCTTTGGATCTTTATTTTTGTGGTTTCAATCTCAGAAGTTTCAGATCCCTTAAAAAGTCATAACCAAATTCAATTGTGTGGATTTACACTCCCACAATTTGGCGCCGTCTGTGGGGAGTCTTGAAATTTTCTTACACCAAGGAACCACCGTAAAAAAGATCCGAAGAAGATGACCGGTGACGGAGATAGCAACGTAAACGACCCGAAAGACACCAAAGCCGACCTACCAGGAGCACGAGAGAATCCGCCGCTTGCCAACGTGGGAGTACCAACATAAGCGCTTCTGGAGATGAAGAAAATGCTAGAGGCGCTGCTCAAAAAGGCGGAGGAGCAGGATAAGCTGAACGCGACGGTGACCGACAAGCTGGAAGTCCTTGCAATGGCGAGTCGAGCCCGAGGTAGGGGCTTAGTTGCTGACCTAACAAGGCGCCCTCTTCAACGTCTCAATCCAACAGCCCTTGATTTATCAACGCCTCTTGGTGCATCGAGGACCCAAGGCAGATTACATCCGCTGAACCAACCAGCCGCAACCACCAAACTGAATGCAGGAGCACAAGAAACAAACATGCAGACTGCAGAAGGAACGGCCCGGTTGATCGACCTGGAGGAAAATCCCGAAGGGGAACACAACCTGGAAAATCGCCGCGAACCGGAGCTCGAGTCAAACGGAGCAGTACCGACCTCGGCTGTGATCAAGATTTTATCGAGGAAGAAGAAAATATATTCTGGTCCCAACGAGCCCATGTCGAATAAGAGTGAAAAGCAGTAATCCGAGCTCAGAAGGAGGAGATGGCTGAGATTCGAGCCGATATGGAGCGAGCTGCCGTGGAGATAAGCTATGTTCGCTCCCAGATGCACAGAGCCACAAGCAAAGCCCCTGAAATCGATCGAGTACCTGAAGAAGAACAAAACACTCCATTCACGACTCGAATTACGAAGAAAAAGGTTTCCGAACCTGGGAAAATGAAAATACCAATTTACGAAGGAAAGTCTGATCTGAAGGAACACTTGACAGCTTTCGCAATGGCGATGGGACGAGCGAACTTCAAAGAAGTCGAGAAAGACGCTGGTCAATGAATTTTATTCGTTGAACATCTTAACGGACCATCTCTCCAATGGTTCTCTAGGCTCGGAAGGAATTCGATCGACAAATCAGCTGTCCTCAGCATTCCTCAAATACTATGCTATATTCATGGAATGCCGAACGTCCAATGCGTATCTATGGACCATGGGAAAAGGATAAAATGAGACTTTACGAAATTTCATTGAGCGGTTCAAGTCAATACTGTCGAAAATAGAAGGGATAAGTGACGAGGCCGCATTATAAGCGTTGAAGAAAGCCCTGTGGTTCGACTCAGATTTCTGAAAAGGAGATCGTGCTAAACGCTCCAACCACGATTCAGGATGCATTGCATTGAGCAACAGACTTTACGGCAAACGAAAAAGAAATAAAGATCCTAACCCAAAAGCACGGAAAGGCAAAATTTGTGAGCTATCCTCCCCATGCTCCGAGTCCACCAAACAACAAGAAGAGCAACCAGGTACTAAATACGTTCAGCAC
Source organism: Pseudoturritis turrita (assembly GCA_900406555.1). Lineage (NCBI taxonomy): Eukaryota > Viridiplantae > Streptophyta > Magnoliopsida > Brassicales > Brassicaceae > Pseudoturritis > Pseudoturritis turrita. Next base: position 118,353 of record OVBL01000064.1, read on the forward strand.
GAAGGAGGTTTCAGAGGGGCCCATAGTTACCAAGTTGACTCACCAGGTTATGGCCGAGGACGAGGCCAAGGCTGAGGAAGAGATACATGGAACAGCACGTGGACCAGGAGCCAAGGCTCTTACGATGAAACGGCTTACTGCGAACATCACCATATCTTTGGACATTCGACTGCAAATTGCCGTATTCTGGGTTTAAAACTCGCTGCAAAGCTGGTAGCTGGTAAACTTAAGGGAGACATTAGCCTCAAGGATTTCGACATGGATATCAACGCGAACCGGCCTGAGCAGGCGAACGAGGATCCTCCTAAGCGAGAAAGGTAAGACGACGAGGCACCACAATCTGGATCAAGAAGACGGATAAACAAGATAATGGATGGATATCACTATTGCTCATATACTGTCTCGTCAATTAAAGTTTTTCAACGGCGAGTCGATGTTAGCGTTAATTGGTCTACACCATCCAAATTTCCAAATGACGTAATCTCATTCGAAGAGAGAGAAACCACCAGAATCGATAAACCGCATGACGATCCTCTCGTAATTGAATTAATCATCAGTGATTGTGACGTAGCCCGTGTATTGGTGGATACAGGCAGTACAGTGGACATAATCTTCAAAGAAACCCTCGAAATAATGAACATCGATCTGTCCGACGTAGTGGCAACCCCGAAACCATTGACCGGATTTTCTGGAGAAACAACAATGACAGTTGGGACAATCAAGCTGCATGTTCAAGCCAGAGGGGTCATCGAGATCGTCGAGTTTTCTGTAGCCGATCACCTGGCAATCTATAACGTCATTGTAGGAACTCCTTTGTTAAATTCAATTCATGCAGTAGCCTCAACCTACCATCTCTACATAAAGTTCCCAATACCGAGCGGAGTAAAAATAATATTGGGGAATCAGAAGAAATCCCGTGTGTGTTTCCTGGCTGTACACAAACTCAGGAACCCTGTCACCGATCCGGTAGCAAAGTCGAAGCGCAACAAGATGAAGACAGACAGAGAGCCGATGAAAGAGTTCTCTAAACTCTTATAGCAATTACAGATTGCGAGGGATCACGAAGAAGAGGAGGCTAAACCAACCTGTGATCCTGTCGTTTTAATGTGTATAGACGATAATCACCCAGAACGGTGCGTGGAAATCGGAGCAAAACTCAATGAGAAGATCAAGGACGATCTTGTTTCCTTCTTGAAAAAGAACATAGACACTTTCGCTTGGGCAGCAGAGGATATACCCAGAATTGATATCGGCGTAGCCATTTATGAGCTGAACGTTGATCCAACCTTCAAACCAGTAAAGTAGAAGTGACGGAAACTCGGACCTGAGAGAACAAAGGCAGTCAACAACGAGGTGGAGAGGCTCTTGCAAGTTGGATCAATCATAGAATTAAAATACCCAGACTGGTTGGCTAATCCGGTGGTCGTAAAGAAGAAGAGCGGGAAGTGGCGAGTATGTGTGGATTTCACCGATCTGAACAAAGCATGCCCAAAAGATAGCTTTCCACTTCCACGCATAGACCGACTGGTCGAGGCGACAGCAGGAAACAAACTCTTATCATTCATGGATACTTTCTCCGGATACAATCAGATCCTGATTAATCTTTGTGATCGTGAAAAGACAGCCTTCATTACGGATAGCGAAATACATTGCTACAAGGTGATGCCTTTTGGCCTCAAGAATGTCGGAGCCACATATCAGCATTTAGTGAACAAAATGTTTGCTAATCAATTCGGAAATACGATGGAAGTTTACATTGACGATATGCTGGTAAAATCATTAGAAGAAAAGGATCACGTAACACATTTGGAGGAGTGTTTTGAAGAACTGAACTTACACAACATGAAACTGAACCCGAAAAAGTGTAGATTCGCAGTCATGTCAGGAGAGTTTCTTGCTTACTTAGTTACTCATCGAGGTATCGAAGCAAACCCTACGCAGATTGATGCGCTTATCCAGATGGTTTCGCCAAAGACGAAACATGAAGTGCAAAGGCTGACTGGGAGGATAGCTGCGCTCAACCGATTTATTTCGCGATCTACCAAGAAATGTTTACCCTTCTACGATACTCTACGAGGAAACAAGAAGTTCGAATGGACGGATGAATGTGAAGAAGCTTTTCAGCAGTTGAAGAAGTACCTTGCTAGTCCACCGGTGCTTGCAAAGTCAGTCGAGGGAGAGCCGCTCTTCTTATATACCGTAATATATGCCACAGCAGTAAGCGGAGTTCTCATTTGAGAAGAACGGGGAGAGCATAAGCCAAATTTTTACGTCAGTAAAAATCTCACCGACGCAGAGACAAGATACCTGCAAATCGAGAAACTGACATTGTCAGTTGTCATGTCCACCAAAAAACTAAGGCCATACTTTCAATCACACTCCATCGTGGTCCTTAGTACTTTCCCCCTACGATTTGTTTTGCACAACCCAAGTCAATCCGGGAGGCTGGCCAAATGGGCTATCGAGTTGAGCGAGTATGACATTGAGTATCGCGGGTGAACTTGTGAGAAATCATAAGTGCTCGCTGATTTCTTTATCAACTTCCATAGGAAAGCCTCACTGAATAAAACCCGAATTCGATTTGGCAACTCCACGTCGACGGCGCGTCATCCAAACATGATTCAGGAGTTGGAATACGTCTGAGATCACCAACGGGAGAAATACTTGAACAATCATTCCGCCTAGGTTTCCATATCTCCAACAATGAAACAGAGTACGAGGCCTTCATCGTCGGAATGAAGCTTGCATGAGGACTTAAGATCGATTGCATTCACATGTTTTGCGATTCACAGTTAGTCGCACACCAATTTAGCGGGGAATACGCAGCTAAAGACGACCGTATGGAAGCATATCTAAAGATCGTTAAAGACTTGGCTGCGCAGTTTAAAAATTTCACGCTAACACGTATTCTAAGAGGAGAAAACACTTCGGTTGATGCCCTGGTAGCTCTCGCATCCACCTCTGATCCAGACTTGAAGCGGATTATCCTGGTGGAATTTATCGAACACTCGAGTATCACTTTTTCGGAAATAGTGAGTGTAATTACTCGATCTCAAGCTGCCAGGAAAGCAAAGGAGAAAGTACAAAAAGCAATAAACAATAATTCAACGGTCCAAGACGAGACAGACATGGGAGACAAAGGACCCGGATCTCAAATACAAATAGACACAATCAACGAGGGCAAAAATCCCACAGATGTTTCCCCAATTGAATAGGAAGCAACGGCCATGGAAGAGGACTCCATACCCCTCTCTGCCGACGTCAACCCTCCTCCCAAAAATGAAGCGGTCGAGATGGAAGAAAATTCACAAGAAATAGAATACGGTTGCGACAAAAGGTGGCTAGATGACATCTGAGGATACATCTACGATGGCATCTTACCTTCTGACAAGTGGGCGGCTCGTAAGCTTCGGGCACAAGCAGCTCGTTACATCCCGCTCGATGGGAACGTTTTCAAATGGAGATTTTCGGGACCATTATTCGCTTGCATTGAAAAAAAGGAGGCAAGAAAAATCATGGAGGAAGTCCATAGTGGTTCTTGTGGTAACCATTATGGAGGACGAGCTTTGGCGATAAAAATCAAACGACATGGTTATTATTGGCCAACTATGATAAAAGATTGCGAGAAGTTATCTGCTAGATGTGAGAAGTGTCAGCGTCATGCGCCAATGATTCATCAGCCAACCGAAATGTTTTCCTCAATATCGTCACCTTATCCATTCATGCGATGGTCCATGGACATTGTTGGACATTTGCATCCCTCGAAACATAAATGGTTTTTACTAGTCTTGACGGATTATTTTTCAAAATGGATTGAGGCAGATTCTTACGCCAGTATAAAGGATGCACAAGTCGAGAATTTCGTATGGAAAAATATCATATGGCAACATGGAATCCCATATGAGATCGTTACCAATAATGGTTCGCAGTTCATCTCTACAAGATTCGAAACTTTCTGCGAGAAATAGAAAATTCGACTTAGCAAATCCATCCCAAGATATCCGCAAGGAAATGGCCAGGCAGAAGCAGTAAACAAGACAATTCTCGATGGTCTAAAAAAATATCTCTACGAAAAGAAAGGACGGTGGGCTGATGAACTGGAAGGAGTATTGTGGTCTCATTGGACAACACCACGACGAGCAACCGGAGAAACTCCATTCACTCTCATCTACGGGACAGAATGCTTTATTCCACCAGACATACATTTTCCGGGAGTCCGCCGAAGACTTCTCCAGAATAAGAAAGGCTCAATCACTTATTGATGCTCGATGAGTTGGATTTGATCAACGAAAGGCGGGATCAAGCTTTGATCCGAATTCAGAATTACCAGAATGCGGTGGCAAAGTACTACAACTCTCACGTACGAAATCGAAAGTTCTACGAAGGAGATTTAGTCATACGAAAGGTCTTTCAGAATACAGCAGAAAAAAGGCTGCCAAACTTGGGGCTAATTGGGAAGGACTTTACAAGGTCACAAAAGTAGTCCGACCCGGAGTGTATGAATTCGCCAACATGTCTGACGCTCTAATACCAAGATCGTAGAACGCGATGCATCTAAAGAAGTACTATCACTGAGGTACATTACATGAACTATGAGCCGGCTTGATCCCTGCAAAGGGTACGTAGGCAGCTCGTCTTCAGATCGTTCAGCTGCCCCCTCCTTAAAAAGGGTATGGGAGTGGGTACGTATACTCGTATACTTCCATCTTTGTGACAGATTCCACGACTAATCAGAAAGAAATTTTTTCAGAAAGACATCCTTTACGAATAATCTAAGTATTAACAGAATCAGACGTATTACTTCATTCTCGTTGCTGCTGGCCACAGTAACGAACTCTTACATCTATTTCAGATCTGATTGTCACATCCTTTGCAGGATTAAAAGCGCGCTATACAAATATCCATGACCATTGTCGGAACGGATACGTTTACGGTAACGTGTCCGTAAACCAAAATATTCATTCTAGACTATACAAATGTGTATGTTCATTGTCCGAGCGGACGTGTTCTTGAAAACACGTCCGTAAACCGAAAGGATCATCATAAACCCAATAAGAAAATCGTTGGTCTTGACTTTACTTAGACAAAATACAACAAAGCTTATCAACACTTAGCATTTTTACGCGTCTTCGAACCCAAGCAGTTCGTCTCAGCCCGAGTGCGTAACATTCAATGACAAAACCCAAAAACAAGAAATGACATAACAACAGTATAAGCCGCACGCATTAATCATCTCACATCATTCTTTGATGCAAGGTAAAAATACCGAGTTCTAAGCAAAAGGGAAAATGGATAAAGCCGTCCAAGCACCAAACCGAGTTCAAACCAATATCAAAAAGGAGTGACAATGTACGCAAACTCCATAATAGACTTAAACATAAAACAAAAAACTAAGGAAGAGCCTTCTCAACTTCCTCTTTTCCTGGTCTTGTGGTCTCCTCGGCAGTTTTCTCTCCCACAAGCTTGCAAACCTTTTCTGGATCAAGCTCGATGGATTTTGCAACCTCCCCATCTTCGAGGACTTCGGTAGTCTTCTCGGCGTTATCATCGTTACTCCTCTCAAGGAGAGGCACATCTGATCTAATCGGAGGAGGGCTAGGATCGTTCTTCATAGAAGGTTCGCCTTCAGAGGATTCAGATGAAGTCGGATCCTCCGGGTTTTCTTCGAGCTCAACTCGGCAATGCCCGGGGTACCTCGATTCGAACCGGAGAGGTCCTTAATGCCCACGCCCGCGACTAACATTTCAACCGGCTTGTCGATGTTAAGCTCTGATGTGTTCATATTTTAGCACTCATTAGCATGCATTTCCCCTAGCATTTACACTCATTTAGATTACTTAATGCATATTTCTCTTCATATTAGGTTCCATTTTATGTAGGTTTAGTCTTAGAGTCCTAGGTCAATTTCCTTGCATTTTGAGTCTTTTTCAGGTACTATGAAAGCCTAGGATCAAGAGAAATCAATTGGAAAAGGAAGGAGAACCAAATGGGATGAAAAGGGGCCAAACACCACCTTGTGTTCACTGCATCGACGTGCCCAGCTCACCACATCGATGGGAGCTGCACCAGATGAAAGATGGAACTGATGCTCACTGCATCGACGTGCCCTCTTCACCACGTCGATGGGACATGTCGATGCATGCTATATTTTCTGTACAAAACTAGATTTGACCCGGTTTGTCCCGGATACATCTCTTTTTCCTATAATACTTTTAAGCACATTAAAAACCCTAAACTTTTTCTGATTTTTCTTTATCCCTTGGGCAAAACAAAATCCTTTGGATCTTTGGATTTGGATGTTAAATCTTTAACTTTTTATGTTTGATTAGTGAAGTTTTCTTTATCTTTTATCTTAATCTTTCATTATGTCTTTCATTACTCATGTTTTGATGGTTTGTTTGAGCATGAGTGAGTAGTCTTTTAGTGGATTATGGGTGGAGTAGATTAGGATGTTTGATGTGTGGTTTGTGATGCTTAGACCTAGATTTGCATGATTTCCATTGATTAGAGAGAACCCATAGCTAAGATTGAAGTAATTAATCAACTCTTAGATCAAGGTCTTTTCATGCCCGAAAGGTGTTTGTGAAAATATCTAAACTAACTTTAATTCATGCTTTTCATATCCTAGCCAATTAACACTTGATGTTTAGGGTGATTTGTAGACTTTTATGGGCATATGCACTAATGATCTCTTCTCACTTCAATAGGGACCGAAAAGATTGTCATTTTGGGTGATTAGTAGAATGGGTTATTACTATTTGAAAATGAGCTAGCCTACTTCATAGGATCCATGTCTTGGAAATGGTTATTTATATGGTCTTGCATCACTACGCATATGTTAAACACTCTTGGTCTATGATCTCTACCCAAAGTCCATGCCTTTATCATATTTTCTCATCTTTGTTTGTCTGGTTGACTTTTTGTTGACTTTCTTAATTTTCTTTCCTTCAACTTTAATTTACTTATGCATGTTCTCTTTTATGTTTCTAAACTTGTTTATTACTTTTCTTGCATCTTTGCTTTCATTTGCTTAGGTTGTTAGTTGGTTACAAAACACATCACTTAAAATTGGTTTAGCTTCTATAGTATCTTACATTCTTATTGCCTTCATATACTCCTTGTGGAAGAATGACCCTTAAATGCTACAATGACATATGCCATGCACTTGTGGTTATATAAGGTTAAAAATTAGTAGTAGTTTTACTCGCACCAAGTTTTTGGCGCCGTTGCCGGAGAGTATTAGGCATTAGAATTTGGATTCTTGGGAGTCTTAGTTTGTTTTTTCTTTATTTTTATATTTAATCATTCTTGTTCTTGTCTTGTTTTCTCTTTTGAAGGTGCATGATCACGAGAAGCAAAGGAGCTCCAAGTGATTTTGATCATAGAAGTGACATCAATTGGTTAGTGAAGCAAGCTAAAGAAACAAGGAGAAAAAAAGAGCGGTCATAACACTTAAGGCATTTAGATATGGAAGGAAACCATGCTAACCAAGGTGGTGGAAACCACAATGAAAAAGAAGCACATGGAGTTGGGGTAGGAAATCTTCCTAGAGCTCCCATTCATGCCCCTAGGAAAGAGAGAAGGATTGGTGCCTTTGATGAGCCTCTGACAAATGGGACTAGGACGGGCATTCGACCACCTCCATGCGCCAATAACAATTGGGAGATAAAGTCTAACCTCATCAACATGGTGCAAAATAATCGATTCTTTGGATTGCCTATGGAACATCCAATAGAGCACTTGGATAACTTTGATCGCTTGTGTGGCACCGTGAAGGTTAATGACATTTTGGAAGACGTAATCAAGCTCACACTCTTCCCATTCTCTCTAGGCGACAAAGCCTCTCAATGGAAGAAGGGTGTAGTTACATCCTCCATAACCACGTGGGAGGAGTGTAAAAAACTATTCTTGGCCAAGTTTTTCTCCAATCAAAGAGCCGCCAAGATAAGAAATGATATTCAAAGCTTTCAACAAGGGCCACATGAGACTTTGTAGGAGGCTTGGGAACGATTGAAGGGATACACGCGTTCATGCCCTTACCATGGGATATCTATGGAAGCATTGTTGGGAATATTCCATCGGGGAATTGAAGAAAAATACCACATTGCTCTTAACACCGTGGGTAATGGAGATTTTGCTAGCTTATCGGTTGATCAAGGAGAACAATTTGTGGAGAACCTTGCACAAAGCAACCAATGCTATAGCAAGGAGTATAATAGAAGTGTTAGGGAACCAAAAGGAGAAGATCCAAGGATCAAGGAATTGAGTGACAAGCTTGACAAACTTCTTATGGCTAACAAGAAGCAAGTGCACTTTATTGGTGATTTTGATGGGAACAATGAGTTGGTTTGTGAAGCTACCCAAGATGGACAAGAAGAGATTTGCTATATACAAGGTCAAGGAGGCTACTACCAAAAGAGATTCAACCCAAACTATAGGAGTCACCCCAACTTGTCCTATAGAAGTACCAATGTGGAAAACCCACAAGATCAAATCTACCCACCTAAACCACAAGGTTTCAACCACAACAAGGGTATGTCACTCAACAACAAGGTCAAGGATTTGTCTCTCAACAAGGCTTTGCTCCTAAGCAACAATATGCTTTCCCTAAACAAGTTGCTCAAAAACTTCCAAGGACAACCTAGTGCTTCTACTCAACCCTCATCACAAGACCATGATATCAAGGCTTTGGTACAAAATATCTTGGAAGGTCAAGTTAAAAATAGCGCAGATATTGGGAAGAAGTTCCTAGAGGTCAACAATCGACTTGATAGCATGTACCAAGAGTTGGATGGCAAGATTACAAGCTTGGCATCACACGTGAAGACCATTGACCTACAAGTGGCGCAAATGGCTTCAAGTTCTAAGGCTCCAAGTGGCATACCACCAGGTAAATCCGAGTCTAACCCCAAGGCATTTTGCAATGTTGTGATACTGGATGATGAAAAACATTGGGAAGCTCGTCATGGACCATTGACAATGGAAGCATTTGAAGAAGATGAGCTCTACTTGGATGAGTTGGCTAAGCTACTTGAATGCCCCTATGTTGAAGAATTTGTTAAGAAAGATGAAGAGCTTAAGGTAAAAGCTCCAAAGATCATTAAGAGAGAGGAACCCTCTAGCTTTGAACCCTCTCCATATGAACCAAAACTTCCATTTCCTCACCCGGTCTTCACTAAGACCCTAAAGAGAGTTTTCACAAGGTTGAAGAATGACTTGGAGGAAGTTGGAGTAAAGTTGCCCAAAGAGGATTGTATTGCTCAAATCCCCATCCATAGGCAATTCATCAAGGATGTCTTGAGTAACCATGGCAAGGTCATGGATGTTATGAAGAAATATGAGGATGATGGTGGAGAGTCGGAAGTGCTTAAGACCCTCACTAAGAAAGATAATCCGGGTATATTATCTATTCCATGCTCTCTTGGTGATTTGGAACTCGATGATGCACTATGTGATTCCGATTCAAGCATCAATGTCATCTCTTATGATATGTTCGAGATTTTGGGCGTTAAGAATTTGAAAGGCTATGATATGATCATGGGAAGCAGCAAAGACAAGGCATGTTTATATGATGAGGACATCAAATCTGAATGTGGGAGCAAAACATCTAACCAGGGCTTGCAACTTCATGGGTTTAGATTTAAGAAGAATAAATCTTAATTAAAGTATTTTCAGCCCAAAAACAACAAGAAAAGAGAGAATTTCGTCAAGATTCAAAGCAGCATTTATTTAACTGTTTTTCTCTCTCTTACATGCAGTTTATAGTTTCAATTTTGTTTCCCTAGATGCTCTGCATGTTAAGCTATTTTTATGGACGTTTTTGATGTATTTCCTCAAGGATTATCCCCTTTGCCAACTTAGATTGACGAATCCTAGGGAGATTCTTATCACAACACTAGCTCCATCAAATTGGGGATGCATTTTCTAAGTGTCCAATTGGTATTCTCGAGAGCTACCCGGTAAAGATAGGGAATTGCATTGTACCAACCGACTTCATGGTTGTGGAAATGGATTCTGCTAAGAGTATATTCCTTGTTCTTGGTACGTCTTTCTTGGCTACCGTGGGAGTGACAATGGATTTCCTCAACATGAAAGCTATTCTCCACAATGTGAGCCCCTATGTCTCTTACCCAATCTCCCCCACCTCAAAGAAGCTTTGTGGCACAATCTCAAATGAAGGAGAAGAAGTTGGTCAATTGATGAGTTTAGAGACCAAAGATGTGCCCCCTATTGATGAACAAGAAACCCTTGCTAAAGAGAATGAGAAGAGTCTCCAAGATACTTTTGATGGAGATGGTTTAAACTTACTCTTTGAAGACCAAGAAGAAATGGTGTCCAAGGCTAAGGCACCTATTGATATAAAAGAAATACCAAGTGTGAAGAAGAAACCCACCCTCACCCTACGTCCCATTAAGTTGGTAGAAGGAGCAATTGAGAACAAAGCTAAGTGTAAGGGCGGTTTCAAGATATTCTCAAAGGCTAAGATCATTCTTCCTTCCGGTATGAACAAAGAGCAAGTTGACAAAGCCAAGAAGGCTGTAAAGGAGTGTTTCAAGATTGAGTTGATGAATTGGAGACCAAGCACCAAGGAAGGTTCTCACACCACCTTCAACTAAAATCTCCTCAAACCGTCAAGCTTAGAGACATTAAACAAGCACACTAGGGAGGCAATTCCTTGGTACCCTTGTACATACTTTTATCTATGTTTTAGCTATTTTTCTTTGTGTTTTAGTGTGTTTGAGTTTGTAGGAAGCAAGAGGATCAAGTATGGATCATTTGGGGTGAAAACATGGCACTTTGGAGCACCATGTCACCTGCATCGACCAACCAAAATTACCACGTCGATGGGAAGATCAACAGCACGAAAATCCCCCTTGTGTTGCCCGCATCGACGTGGTAAGCTCATACAGTCGATGTGACACATCGATGCAGCATGCATCCGCCAAGGTAAGTTTTTCTTGACTTGTTTCTAAGTGTTGACTCGGTTTGCTTTGGTTTAGACCGGTTTTCTTTGATTTTAAACATTATTTCAAGCCGGTTTAGATCCTCTAAAACCCTCAAAACGAAATCATCTTCCTTCTCTCTCATTTTTAAACTCTTTTGCATCTAAAAGCTCTTTTTTTACATTTAAGCTCACACCTTTCACACTTCTTGCATTCAAACTCATTTTATTTCAAAAAGGGATTTGAAATCTCCACTCCCATTAACTCTTGTTTATCTCATCTCTTGCCAAGCATAAGGTATGCGCTCTCTCTTTCTCTCTCTTAAGTCTTAACCCATCTCCTCCATTGAAGCTAATGGAAGCTTACATTTTATTTTTTTGGAGTTGTCAGCTTAAGGTTATAAGATTGGTTTCTTTTGATTTAGTTAATGTTTATATACTATGGGTTGTTAATTTCTTATGAGTTTGAGATGATTTAATGGTTCAATTTTGAAAATTTCACCTCTTAGGATACTTAGTGTGAAAAGTTAAGAAATGAGTATGAAATTTGAAATTTTTTAGAAAGTGTAAAATGTTTAGTGCTTTGTCATTCAAATGCTACCATTAAGCATGCTTAGTTATTACATTCCATTACATTGTTGAGAATATCTCAAATTGGCTTGCTTTGGATTTGAATGAAAATGCTAGTTTGATGAAAAAGAAAGACCTTGAATTGGTGTTCTTGTAATTTCATTTGCTTGGTTTGTGTTACCACTTGAGTTGATAGTATAAGTGTCAATCTATTGTTGCTACTTGAATTTTTGAAATGATCATATAGATGGACACTTTGTGCTTTAAAATTGTGGACTATTCTCATTTGAGAATTGCCTTTTGTAGGATCCACTATCAAGAACTCAACTCATGGATTCCGCTTCATGGTCAAGACGTCATTCTCACCAAGGAACTTATGTTTTTGAGGAGTGGTCGACCAAATGGACACCGGGTAAGTTTTCTTCAATCATTTCCTTGTGATTTGATTTGGTATTTCAAACCACTTCCCCCATTTTGCACATGTTCATTTGAAACTCCACCTACTTGTAACCACTCCACCAACACTTTTTTTTTTTTTTTTGCATAATGATCACTTTTGTCTCCCACTGCAAAACCCTTATATATATGCATTCATCTCTATATCATTCAAATCACAAACATCTCTATCTTCTCTTGCTAAACACTATCTTTTATATATTTGCACTTCATCATACCACATAGTATCCTCTACAAGTGCCTCATTTCTCATCGTCCATTAAGTTCACAAGGTATGAACCTCTCACTCTCTATTCTCATTAGAACTCAATGATTGGTTAAATTTTCTAAAACTTTTAAAATATATTTCCAATAAGCTCTTGAATGTGAATAGTAGTGATTTTGCAAATTTATGGAGTATTACATATCTTGTGTGCTTTGAATCAATAATAGCATTCTTTTAGATTTTTTTTGCAATTCACATTCATGGTTTTAAACACACCTTGATATTACTTGGAAAAATAATGAAATGAGGATTTATGGCATTCTATAAACTCTTGCATTTCAATTATATGGCTCACTTCAATGTACTAACTTTTTAAATCGCTAAAATATAGGTACCAATGACATTATCCTCAAGCACGAACAAAGGAAAGAAAGTCGCGACCGCCTCTACGTCCAAGGCCCTCATTGAAAAATTGCCTCACGGATCGAGAGTTACATGGACTTCCGAAGAGGTAGAGAACCTCGAGGACTTGAGAAATGTGGAAATGCACGCGACTAGTTGGGTGGATAGAGGACTCCTACATGAAATGGGCTTGATAGGGGACTTCGATAGAACGATGAAGAGAATGGGACTCCAAGCGTTTGCAAAGATGGATCACCCGACGTATGATAACCTAACAAGAGAATTCCTAGGAACGGTAAAGTTGGGATTCGAAAAACCCGGGCTAAAAAAGCATCGGAGGGGTACATCGTGTTCCAACTTGGGAACAAGGGCTACACCCTCTCACTCTTTGAATTGTGCGACATATACGGCTTTAGGAAGAAACCATCCATCAAATTCTCAAAATTCACCCTAGCATATGCGTTTTGGAGTCTCATTGGTGAAATGTCGAATACGCAAGTTGTTATGCAAAATTTCCTTCGTGAGAAACCCGGTGCTACGCTATATTGCCAAGGGTTTGGGCGAAATTTTTAATGGAAAAAGAGGTCAATACGATAACAAGGGATGAGCTCAACTTCCTTTACCAAGGAGTTAAGCATTTAATAATAGACGATGACAATGATGAAGATGATGAAGAAGAAGAAAGCGATGAAGTATTCGAAGATGTAATTGGTGATAATGTCAACATTGGGAGAATTTTGCAAAGGGTTTGCCCACCATACGAACAAAACAAAGCCCTTTAATCTCCATTGGTGGAGTCAGTATGCCAATCTTTACCTACGTGGGGATCGACATCTCCAAGATCATTCCAAATGGGGATAGAAGCTACATAGATATCAACTATCTAGTCTGGGCAAGAATCATCAAAGGCAACAATTAGGAATATCCGCCCTACATCGACATGCTCACAAATAGGGATGATGATAGGCGCCACTTTATTCTTCCGAACAAGAAATTCACTTCCCTCAAAAGCAAAGACAACCTTGAGTTCGACCTTGAAGAGGAAGAATACTACAAAGTTGAAGTGTCCCAAGAAGATGGCCACTTCTTGGACAATGATGGAGACCAAGAGATGCACCAAGTGATGCACCAAGAAATCCCCCAAGAGATATCCCAACAAGAGGATGTGAACGAAGGAGAGTTCTCGAACTTTCATCTACCCGAGATAAGCTTCACACCCAATAACAAGCATGAAACCATTATCCATAGTGAATTCAAGAAGCAAGGAAGGGTTAACAAGTGGTTGTTGAAGATGCTCGACAAAATCAAGAGAAAGTGTAAGAAGCTCCAATCACCCGGGTATGTATCCTCCGAGGAGGAACCAACCCCCTAAGAAGAGGTGCAAAGAGAGCCCGCAAGGAGGCACATGTATGAGCTATGACAAAGAGAAGAGGTTCAAGAAGAAGAGATATGGGAAGGTGTGGCTTGATGGGATGGTGAACTCGAGTCGTGGCAACAAGGAGATGACACCTTACAAGGTAATATCACACGCCTAAAATGTCTCCGCCACCCAAGACGTAACATCTCAAGCACCACCCACAATCCCTAAACTCCAAGTACCCCGCCTTACCATTGTCCTTACCACATGTTATTTCGTGTTTCTTTTTATTTACTTGCTTTGCTTTCATTTTATCTTTTATGTTTTTGGTGTGTTTAATTTTCCTCTTCGGTTTACTTATCTCACCGAGACGGTGAGAAATAAGTTCAGGGGGAGAGTCACTGCTAATAAAACTTCTAAATTGTTTTGTGAAGTAAAAAGAGAAGAGAGATTGAGTGTGCATCAAAGGGATTGGGTAGTAATTAGAAATGAAACCTTGTATGCATAAATTGTTCTTTTCTTTCTTGATTTTACATATTGCCAAACACTCCTTTGATTGAGAGTTAACCACCAAAAACTATTCAAACCCCTTCTTTCATTATTCTTTAAGCCTTTCTTTTACCTAGCCAAGTGAACATGATCATTATGCCTTTTGATGACCTTCATTAGCTTATCAAGACCCTTTTGACCTCATGTGATCAAAGACACACAAAAACAAAGATAAAAGTAGATAAAATAAGAGAAAAATATATACAAAGGATACCATGGGAATGTCTTCCAAGTGCGCTTGTTTTACGTCTCTTAGTTTAACGGTTTTAGGTGATTTTAGGCGGAGGAAGTGTGAGAACCATCTTTGAATCTTGTTCCCCAATAAATAAGTTGAATGTTCCATACCCTTTCCATTGCCTCTTTGGCTATCTCAATCTCTTTATCATTTAACCCGGGAGAGAGGATCACTCTTGCCTTAAAAAAAGGCTTCAAACCTCCTTTTCATTTGACCTTGCATTCAATAGCTCCATTAACCAACTTAATGGGATGCAAAGAGAGAGTGGCCTTCTTATACTCCTTTGGCTTATCCCTTGCAATCCCTGGTGTTTTCACCTTGGCACCCATCTTCTATAAAGGTTCTTTAAATAAAAAAATTAAGCAATTTCCATCAAAAAACTGTTCACCATCTTTGTGAACGTCAAGAGAAGGAGACTCTTTCCCAAGTTGAGTTGGTTCATTGTTAACTTCAATATCCATTGAGTATTCCTTGTACACCTCTTTGGAGTTTGTGATTGTGCCACACAAAGTGGTTGTGGTGGGAGTTATGGGGGTAGTAGACACTTGCATCCACATGAAAGAGTATCGCTCTTTTGTTTGGGTAATCCATGCTTGCTCCCACGGTTTCTAAGAATAGTGTTCCAAGTATGAAGGATAGCTTCTGGATTGACTCCATTTCCACTATCATAAAATCCGTTAGAACCACACAATTTCCAACCCTCAAAAGATAGTCCTTAAGCATTCCAATGGGGCACTTTGAAGATGCATCCGCAAATGTGATGAGCAAGCGTTTCTTTTCAACTCTTTTATCCCAAGATCCTCACCATCTCAAGAGAAATCATATTCACACAAGATCCCGAATCACACAAAGCATCATCAATTTTCAACTCACCAAGAGAGCATAGTATAGAAACTTTCCGTTGTCACCTTTCTTGGGAATTAACTTTGGCTCAAGTGAGGTTTCACTTCATTGTTCAAAGGTCATCATCACCTCCATAACCTTCACTTGATTTTCCAAGACATCCTTGCTGAACTTCCTTTGAAGGGGAACTTGAGTCAAATCATCACACTTTGGCAAGGGTATCCCTATGTCACTCATGTCTTTCTTGAACTTTGAGAGGACCTTCTTTTGAGCCTTGGTGTAAACTCGGCGAGGGAATGGAAGTTTAGGAACATGGGGAGTTTCTTCTCAATCTTTATAGGTTTTTCCTCCTTAGTTTTATTTGACAATCTCATGGCCTCAACAACCTTATCCACTTTCTCAAGATTAGCAAAACCAAGAAGCATAGCTAATTCTTCCACATCTCTTTTATTTTGCTCTTGTTGTGACATTCCATTTGGTCTTTGTTGAGCTCCCAAAACATTCTTCTCATCTGAGATAACAGCACCACAAAAATATTTTGGGTTGGATTTGGGTTTACCCGGTAAAGTACCCATTGGACTTTTAGAGGAGGATGAAATTTGAGCCACTTGGTTGTCCAAAACCATCATGTGTGTAGATAAATGCTCAAACTTGGTATTGGGATCATATATAGCTCCATCTACCTTGTTGTGAATCTCAATCATCCTATCTTTCAATTCCATGGCACCTTTCACTTGCCCCTCTAGAATTTTCTTAAGCAATGCGTTTGTTTCATGTTCCTTGGTAGATGGTGAAAACGAAGCTCCTTGTTGTGGAATTGGTTGTTGGAAATTTGTGAAATGTACCATGGTTTAGAATTGGGGTTTTGACACATATCCTTGTCCTTGAGGAATGTGTTGATGATGGGCTCTTGGTTAGTTGAATCCACCTTGCATGTAGTTCAACTCCTCTTGAAAGCTTTCCATAATCCCCTCTTGGTTCCCATCAAAATTATCCACTAGATGAATGGCTTTTTGGTTTAGATGAATATACTTGTCCAACTTCTCGTTAATATCTTTGATCCTCACATCTTCCACCTTGGGTTCCCTTAGTATGCTACCATAAGCTCCACTATAACACCTATCGCTTCGGGTGAGGTTTTCTACAAGTTGCTCCCCTTGTTTCGCGGTTAAACTTGCAAAATCTTCATTAATTGCTCGCCGTGTTCAAAGCAATGTGATACTTTTCATGAATTCCACAATGAAAAATTCCTAGAAGAGCTTCAATAGGGATTCCATATGAGGACAATACTGAGTGTACTCCTTCATCCTTTCCCATGCTTCATACAAGATTTCATTAGCTCCTTACTCAAACCTTGCCATCTCATTTCTAATCCAAACCGTCTTTTGAAGAGGAAAAAACTTTGAGAGGAAACTTCTCTTACATTCATCCCAAGTGGAGATTGAAGATGTCTTGATACTTTTCTCCCATTGTAATGCCTAGTTATCACCAAGTGAAAAAAGGGAAAATAGTAAGTTTAACCACATCCTCGGAGACTCCACTCCTCTTCACCGTTGAACACAACTTATCAAAGGTGTCAATATGCTCAATAGGATTCTCATGTTTCAACCCCAAGTACCATTTGTTTTGGACCATGTTTATCAAGCTAGACTTGATTTTCCATTCATCATCAATGCTTGGTGGAGGCCTAATACCCATCTCGACCCCATTGTTGTTGGTTAATCACAGTCTCCAATTTTTCTCTCCATGATTTGGTATCTACAAACCACAAGAGAGAAACACAAAAGCAACGATATACAAATAAAATAAAAGAACTTAGACTTCAAAAGAATCCAAATCCTAATGCCTATTGCAAATTTCCCCCGCAACGACCCCAAAAACTTGATAGGAGGAAAAGTACTACTAAGTTTTAACCTTAAATCTACCATAAGTGCATGAAAATTCGGTGTAATAATTAGGGATCAACTCCACGAGAAAATGAGATAATCACTAAGAATGCAAGATATTTTATATGCTAAGCTAAATGAATGATTTGGTTTTTCTCTAAATTTATAGCTGGTAACACTAATGAAATGCAACAATTGAGAATGCAAAGTGAAAATAAGCAAACTAGATGAGCAATGAAATGCAAAACAAACAAACTAAGCAAATAGATAAAATGCAAAGTAGTAACAAGGCAAGCAAAATAACAACGCAAGGAAACAAGATGAAATCAATCAAAAAAAATATGGATAATTGGTTAAGGTAATTGACTAAGGTAGATTATCTATTGGATGTTGGTGCTAGGCTCTAATCAATTATTTTTCTAGGACAAGGATCGCTAATTCTAGACTAATCCACTTTCGTGGCACTAATTCATTTCTTAAATTCCTTAATTATCATAAACTTTCGTTTGTGATTATAGAATTAAGAAGCAATGTTTAGAAGTCCCGGCCTAAACCCACAAATCACCTTAATCATCAATAGTTAATTGGCTAAGATGTGAAATTCTCATTTGAAACTCTCCTAGTCATTTTCACAAACACCTTTCGGGGGTGAAAATACCATATTCTATAATTTGATTAGTTACTTCAAATCTAGCTTTAGATGCATCTCAAATGAAGGATTCTATGTATTCTAAGCCTAAGACACCTAAACCTAAATTCTAATCACCTTAATCTACCTAACCAACAATATATAAGATCACTACACACACAGAGAAATAACAAAAACCAAAACAAAAGTTAAAGAAAGTAAACATGATTAGAGAAATGAGGTAAGATTAAGAAAGCTTCAATAAATCATCAATGATTCAAGATCATTCAAGAAAAACAAAGAAACTTAAGAGAAAAATCTTAAAACAAATCCAACTTAGGGGTTTTAATGTGCTAAAACATATATATAGTGAAAGGGGAAGGAACCGGGTCAAACTCGGATTTGTGCATAAAGTGTTCATCTGATCGACCCCTCTGATCGATTTATCAAGCAGGCCAGGTCCTTCCAGTGAACGTTTTTCAAGCCAAGAAGTCCATTGGTGCTAATCTAATCGATCGTGTTGATCGATTTATCTAGAGCTCTTGATCGAACTAGTGCAAATCCGAAACTCCCATTTTTGGCACTGTGTCCATCTGATCGATCCATCTGATCGATTTAACTAGCAGATTAGGTCCCTCAGTTGAACATTGCTTGATTTCTTGTGTTTCTTCACTCTTATTGATGCTCTTCCAACTCCATTTGATTTCTCTCACTCCTAAGCTTCCATTGTACCTAAAATAGACTTAAAATGCAATGCATATGCATGAAATGAAGCCTAGAACTCTAAGACTCAACCTAATCTAAATGAGACTCAAAATGAAAAGAAAGACACAAAATGCAAGACAAAAGACTTCGAAAACCAAGAAAAATGAATGTTTAGAATGTTAAAATATGAATATGAATTAGACAAAAATATTCATTTAATTCATATCAAACAACATGTAAACTTTTATTATAATCATGTATATATTAAGTCAAAACATATAAATTTAATTATATGTAGTTAGAAATTTACTAAAAAATAAATAAATGTTAATTGATTTACGGTTTCGTAGGACCGTGATGCACTCTTATTTTAGCATCTTTAGCACAAATTTTACTTAGCTCTCAAGGTCAAGGAGCTAAAGGAGAACACTTGTTCACTAACTTTCGCGAATACAACCTCGAAATGCCCATTGGGAGTTCTTGCGGATTACCCTTTGAAGATTGGCAATTGCATTGTGCAAACGGATTTTATGGTAATTGAAATAAATCCTTCTAGAAAGTTACCTTTCATTCTCGGTACTCCTTTCTTGGCAACCACGGGGGCAAGGATGGACTTCCACAACATGAAGGCCATACTTCACAATGTTGACCCCTATGTCTCATACCCTATTGTTCCTCCCATGTTAGTCTATGTGGTATAATCTCTAGTGACAATGACATTTGTGAATTGATGAGCATCAAGACCAATGATGATCCTACACACGTTGAAAAAGAAACTCTTGATCATGTTGATAGTGATAAGCATGGTGTGGAATCATTTGATGGGGATGGTATAGGTTTGCTGTTCAAAGAGAAAGAAGAGGTGGAGCTAAGAGCTAAGGCACCCATTGCCACTAAAGCACCTAATGATACCAAGAAGAAACCAAGCGAGAAGATGAAGTCTACTCTCACCTTACACCCGATCAAGATGATTGAAGGGAGACTTTAGTGCAAGGCTAAGTGTAAGGGTGGTTTGAAGCCATTCTCTAAGGTCAAGATTATTTTTTCTCTCGGTATGAAAAAAAAGCAAGTTAATTTGGCTAAGAGATCCATGAAGGAGACCTTCAAGATTGAGTTGACCGATTAGGGACAAGCACTATGGATGGTTCCCACACCTCCTCCAACTAGAATCTCCTCAAACCGTCAAGCTTAGAGACGTTAAAAAAGCGCACTTGGGAGGCAATCACATGGTATCCTTTGTACATATTTCTCTTTAGTTTTATCTACTTTTATGTTTGCTTTTGTGTGTTTTTGGTCATAGGAGGCAAGATAGAGGTTTATGGATGCATTGGAGGACCAACAAAGCACATTGGAGTGGAATGTAGCCTGCATCGACCAGCCACCCTAGAACAGGTCGATGGCACAGGTCGATAGGAACTACATCATACAGCTTCCCACTCCCTGGTGCACATGCCATCGACCGGCTCCCCTCCAACGGGTCGATGGGGCACGTCGATGCAGACTACACAGGCAAAGGTAAGTTTCTTTTGACTTTTTGAGATGTTGACTCGGTTTGCTTTTGTTTAGGCCGGTTTACTTTGATTTCAAACTTTATTTTAAACCGGTTTAGACCCTCTAAAACCTTCAAAAACAAATTCATCTTTCTCCTCTTTCATTTATCAAACTTTTTGAACCAAAAAGCTATCTTTTTCCTCTAAAACTCTCTCATTTCTCACTCTTACACACTTCCACTAATTTTCAAAGAGGATTTCATATTCATCACTATCTTAAGCTCTTATCAACCTCATATTTTACCAAGCACAAGGTATGCTTTCTCTCTCTCAACCCATCGTCTCCATTAAAACTCATGGAAAAGCTTACATTTTGTTTTCATGGAGTTGTTAGTTTAGGCTTCTAAGATTGCTTGCTTTTGCTTTGGATAAGGTTTATATATGATGAGTTGTTGATTACTTGAGAGTTCTTTATGAATTGATGGTTGAATTTTGAAAATTTTGCCTCTTAGGGTTTAGGGTGTGAATAGTGACAAAAATGTACTTGATTTTTGAAAATTTGGTAGAGCTTTGTCATTCAAAAGCTAACACTAAGCATCCTTGATCATTACATTTCATTACATTATTGAGTAACCCTCAATTTGGCATATTTTGGATTTGAATGAAAATGAAATTTTCTTAAAAGAGAAATGAGCCTTGAAATGATGTTCTCATATACTATCATTTTTGTTTGTGTGAATTCATTGGTTGATAGATTATGGTTCTATCCATCCATGCCTTTGAATGATAAATTGGTTGTAGAATGATGTATATTATCTTTGTGCTTTCAAGTGAAACTTGTTCTCATTAGAAAATTGCCTTTTGTAGGATCAAATCATGGACTCCTCTAGTGATGATTATGTATTATCTTGAGGTATGATGTTGGATGCTTTGTTGAACCTTTTGGATTTCAGTTCTCACTTTCAAACCTCTTCTCCGGTTTATTCTTACTTGTTTGTTTGAGGACAAGCAAAGGACAAGTCCGGCGGAGTTGATACACTCTTATTTTAGTATCTTTAGCACACATTTTACTCAGGTTTAATAGACATTAGACTTGCATTTTACATATTTTTCTTCATTTTAGGTTCCATTTAGTTTAGATTGAGTCTTAGGATCCTAGACTTTATTTCTTGCATTTGCATTGCATATTTGGTCTTTTATAGGTTCAATGGAAGTCTAGGAGCAAGAGGGAACCAATGGAGGAGAAGAATCACCAAGTAGAAGGAAGAAAGGCTAAGGATCCATTTGATGCAGGCTGCATCGACCGGTGGGGCAAGTCGATGGTGCACGTAGGCAGCAGCTCTGATGCATGTTGCATCAACCGGGGCACCTAGATCTGGTCGATGGCACGAGTCGATGGCAGCAACACCACAAAGCTTCCCACAAGCTGGTGCAGTCCCCATCGACCGGGCACTCTCCTTTTGGTCGATGGCAGGCGCATATCCGGGTTTGACCCGGTTTGTCTCGGGTTGACCCGGGATATTTATCATTTTCTATAAATAGTTTTAGATACATTAAAACCCTAAGTTGGATCATATCTCTTGTATCATTTGTGCAAAAGAAGAAACCCTTGGGTTCTTTGAATGTTTTGAGGATAAATTTTCCATCTTTTATGTTTATCTAGTGAAGTTTTCTTAATCTCTTTTCTCAATGTCTTTATTATGTCTTCCTTTATCTATACTTTTGTTCTTTTCATGATTATGTGTGAGTAGTTTCTCTAGTGGATTATGGGTAGAGTAGATTAAGGTATTTGATGTGTGATTAGTGATTCCTAGATCTAGATTTGTTTGATTTCCCATGATTTAGAGTGAATCCATAGCTAGGATTTAAGTAATTTATCAAAACCTAGATCAAGGTCTTTTCATGTCCGGCAGGTATTTGTGAAAATGTCTAGACCAACTTTAAACATGCTTTTCATATCTTAGCCAATTGACACTTGATGTCTAAGGTGATTAGTAGACAAAAATGGACTTGTGAAGTGTTTCTTCTAGATTTGTTATTCTCAATGCGGAAGCGGATGATGATTAGGCAATCTAAAAAAGGATTAGTGTCATGGAAGTGGATTAGTCTAGTTAAAATGGATTCATGTCTTGGAAATGGTTTATTGTATGGTTTAACACCACTAGTCATAGGTTAAATATCCTTAGTCTATGATCTCTACCCAAAATCCATGTATTTATCTTATTTGATCATCTTTGCTTAATTTCGTTGACTTTTTGTTGACTTTTCCATATTGCATTTTTTTTTTCTTGATTTAAATTCGATATTGCTATGTTTGGTTTCATTCTAGTTTCTTAGTTTTGTTTAGCTCTTTTCATTGTTTAGTTGCATCATTTCACTTAGGTGGCTAGAATTGTCACTAAAACCAAACCTACTTGAATTCACTTAGTTTCAATAGTTTTTTGCATTCTTATTGACTTAACCGTACTCCTTGTGGAAGAATGACTTCTAACTACTATGATGACATTGTCATACCCTTGTGGTATATTCTTAGAGATTAAAACTAGGTAGTTGAATCTCGTGCTATCAAACCGCATAGACCCGCATATGTGTGTTTGAAGCCATTTATGACCGCCTAATTTTGCTTAATAACAAAAAAACTTAATGCCAATGCCTAGAAAATAATCACCATGATTTATGGGCACCTAAACATCGTCTTTGCGACCGTTAAAATTGCTTTTTAGACACTAGTTTTCGCCATAAGCTTTCTTTGGTGTGGTGGAGAGTGCCCGTGGCTGCAGGCTCCGGCGTGGTGCCTTTTCCGGTTCATATATTGTTTCTCTCCTCCGATTCTGGTGATCTGTTTTCAGTTTCTTCTTTGAGATGTTTTAGATTGGTTGACAGTTAGTTTGGTCTGGTTTAGTCTGTTTTGTTGCTGCTCCTCTATCGATTTTGTGTCGGTTCCAGCTTTTGGTTTTGGTTTAGGTGAAGAGGCATGCGCCGAATCGCAAGCTTTCAGTCTTGTTTGACGATGCGGCATAGCTGTTTTCGCTGTCGGCTCCACGACTCCATCTCCATTTAGCTGGATCAGGTGAGGTTAGGTGCGTATGGAGAATGTAGTTCGTTGTCTTTGCCATCAAAAGCGGTTCTCATTATGGTTACGTATACCGTCTTTTGAGGTTGGTTTGGTTAGTATAGGTTGATTCGAGTCTATATCCATACGGGATGTATACTCTTTTGCGTTTTAAATCTGGCTCCTTTCTGCGTTATAATAAGGCAAAGTGTCTCTTTCGTTCTGCTTGCTCTTATCTCAGGCTAATCCGCCCTTAGTTTCTGTCGATTAGTTTCGATCACTCGTTCTTGTATGGGTTGGATTTTGTGTTTCTCGGTGTAATATGTAGTTTGCCAGATTTGGTGGATATGTGTTTCCCTCTTTTGAGTTTTTGACTCCCTCATTTAGGTTTAGTTTTTCAGAGATTTTTCCTTTTCTCCGTCAGTTTTGTAATTTCACATTGGAAGTTTTAATAAAAATCAGATGACAAAAAATAGACATTAGTTTTCGCCTTTAGATCTTATTTGGTGGGCGCCAAAGTAATAGTGCACACGGACTATTTGCCGGATCCATGAAATAAGCTAAAAATATATACAGTAAAACTTCTATAAATTAATAATGTTGTGACTTTGAAAATTTATTAATTTATAGAGATATTAATTAATCGATAAATTAATAAATATTAATTTATAGAGATATTTGTTTTCAGATCATAATTTTCTAAACTTTTTTTCAAAAGATGTAATATTAACGAATTTAAATGAATTCACTTGTGAAATAACATGCATGAACTTGAAGTTATGATGGATAATCTCAGTTATTGCAATAGAGTAAATGTGAATGACATACTTTACTATGAAAAAAAAAATGAAACATGGTTAGAAGTTCAAAGTTTATTAAAAATTGTGACTACTATTAATATTGATGATAAATTTGAAGATGATACTATAATAGATCATGTCGAAAGAATCAATTATCGTGGTAAAGTTTTCAAAATATTTTTATGAGATTAAGAAGACAATTTTAATATTTTTTTTAGGTATATGTATACTTTTATATTATTATTAATTTATGTTATTATTGGAACCATATTTTATATATAAATTTTTTAAAACAATTATTATTTTATTAAATTTGGTGTTGGTTCAACTCGAATCGGATAAATTTATTAATTTATAGCGATTATTAAATTTACCTTAAACGGTGAAGCGAGAGAGTGAAAGTAGTCGCAGCTTCGTGTTTCTGTACAATGGCTCGTTTTTTCTTCTTGGAGAAAATCAAATGAGACGAGAAACTGAAATTCCAAGAGATTAACTGCAGAAAGCTGCAACAATGGCGGCATCGAAGCCGTCACCAACCGATACGTGGGATTCCACGCTCCCTGGTCCTCCCAGCCGTAACAATTTCGGATCCTCCGATCTCAGTCCCTCCGGTCTCTTCGCCTTCGCATCTGGCTCCTCCGTCTCTGTTGTCGACTCTCGCTCTCTCCAGCTCGTTTCCACTATCCCTCTCCCTCCTCCTCCCGGTGCTCTCTCCCCTTTCGTCACTTCCGTTCGCTGGATCCCTCTCCCTCTCCCCCGCGATCTGCTCTCCACCGAGCCCTCTGCCTCTCACCTTCTCCTCGCCGTTGCCGACCGCCACGGCCGTGTCGCCCTCGTTGACTTCCATCTTCGCTCCGTCGTAGTCTGGCTTAATCCCTCCTCCGATCCCAAGCTTGGCATCCAGGACCTCTGCTGGGTTCAGGCCCGCCATGATTCCCATGTCCTCGCCACTATTTCGGGCTCTTCCTTTCTCTCAATCTACACCACTTCCGGCGGAGTTTTCTGGAAGTACGATGCCGGGACGGAGATTCTCTCCTGCCTCCGCCGCGATCCCTATGATTCCCGCCATTTCTGCGTGCTTGGCCTCAAGGGATTCCTCTTGTCGGTCAAGGTACTCGGAGACACCGAGAACGACGTCGTGATTCAGGAGATGCAGATACAGACGGATTTCAGTGAGCTGCTGAGGCTTGAAAGAGATGCGGCCAGTAATGGCAATGGCAATTCCTCATCTTCTCCTTCTTCTTCGCCTGCTTCGGCGGCATTTCCCTTGTACTTCGCCAGATTTGCCTTCTCGCCACACTGGAAGAATATACTGTTTGTGACGTTTCCCAGGGAGCTGTTGGTGTATGATCTGCAATACGAGACGGCCCTCTCGGCCATGCCGTTACCTCGCGGGTGCGCCAAGTTTCTGGATGTCTTACCGGATCCGAACAAGGAGTTGATCTATTGTGCTCATGTCGATGGTAGGCTCAGCATTTGGCGTCGGAAAGAGTAAGATTTCGTTGTCCCTTCTGGTGGCTTCATTAAACCCTTGATGTTTCAGGTTTTGTGTTGCCGGTCACTTTCATTCATGGATTAGCTATTCCTTGAATCAGATTGAGTTTCCTTTTTCTTGTTAAACAGGGGATGGTTGAAGCATATCACCCTTCACATGTTAGAAGTATCATTTTGTAAAGAATCTATGCGCAATTCTGATTTTAGGGAAGGCTATTAAAAATTGCGCTCTTCCCTCTAAAGGATATCACTAGGAAAAACATGGGAAGTCGGATTATCTGCTTTAGTTGTACTTTATATTTAGAATATTTTCGGTATTAGTTTAAGGGTAATGGTGCAATGTTAATAGACTTGAGTTATCTGCTTTGATTAGTTTCTTTTATTTTTTTTCTTCTTTAAAGTTGACGAATGTTTAGGAAAACTTACTGAAGTAGGAAGCTTTCTTAGTTATATTAGCTCAGGTTTGATGGCTCATGGTAGTCGTTGAGAAAGTCAACCTGTTTAAACCACAGCGGTCATCATTTCATAGGGTTGATAATGGGTTCCAAATCTAAAGTTCTTTTCTGGATTCCGATCATGTTCTGCATCTCCGGGAAAGGAACCAGTCAATACCCATCTGCTCATATTTGACTGTTCTACTGTCTAGCTACGTTTTATATATTGTCTGAGATTCAAAGTTCAAATGCATCTTATGAATATGACTTTGTATCTTTTTATGTTGATTAGACTTGGATACTCCTGTTCTGGTTGTTCATCTAAACTACTGCTGGTTACATGTTCTGAGATTTAAAGTTAAAAAGCATCTTATGAATATGACTTCGTATCTTATTATGTTGATTACACTTGGATACTTCTGTTTTGATTGTTCGTCTAAACTACTGCTGGTTACATATCATTGCAGAGGTGAACAGGTGCATGTCATGTGTACCATGGAAGAGTTTATGCCATCTATCGGAATGTCCATCCCTTCTCCGTCAGCCCTCGCTGTTCTCCTCAGTCAATCGGACTCCACCATGCAAACAATTACAAAACTTCACCCAGATGGAACTTCCTCTGTGGATTTTGATAACCCATTTGACTTTTACGATGAAAGCCTTCTTGTTTCTAAGACAACTTTTATTTCCCTATCTGATGACGGTAAAATATGGAAGTGGGTCTTAAGTGCTGAAGGAGTTGAGGATGCTCTGAAAAATACGTCAGACTTGGACATGGGTACTGAAGGCACTGAAGCAGCACTTCCTGGAACAATTCAGAAAAAAGATTCCTCAGATCTGGGTGATGGACTAGTTGTTGCACCTACAAATAGAAGCAGAAGCCACACATCAGGTTCCTGCTTGGGCAAATCAGACCTATCATTTAAGGTTGGTGGCTAGAAGGATTTTGGGTTAACTAGTTCCTTAATCACTTAATGGCTGTTCCTCCAGAGGATAGAAGTTTGGTGTTAGCAGGTTCCTCATCTTTATGGTTGTGTTTTCCACAATACGTGTTTGTTGGTGTTTGTCATTATTTTTCCTACTTAACAGGGCCTTTACTTGTTTGCATCGCTCAATGCAGATCAGCCTGGCTGGACAGCTTCAGCTTCTTTCTTCCACGGTCTCTACACTTGCTGTACCAACTCCTTCTCTTACAGCAACCCTGGCGAGTTAGTTTTATTCTTCCTTGTACGTAACACTAAAAGTGTTCCTAAAAATGTATATTGATTGATTACGGGTTGATTTCAAATGAAGGAGGGGGTAACAGTCCTGCAGCAGCTGTTCCTTTGGTTGCTTTGGGAACTCAGAGCGGGACAATTGATGTTGTTGATGTATCGACAAATGCTGTTGCTGCCAGCACTTCGGTTCATACTGGTGTTGTTAGGGGCCTTCGGTGGCTTGGAAATTCAAGATTAGTTTCATTTTCTTACAGTCAGGTGCACAAATATATTTAAAAGTGCATCATGTTACGTCTCATTGCTTTCTTCTGTTTTTTCCTAGTGATTTCTAATTTCGGATTAGTTTCTTCCAGGATTAAGAAGAGTGTTAGGTTTAGTTTTATTTCCAGTAGCTCATTGAAAAATTTAATAGAATTGGGAATTTGACATCCAACATCAAGCATCGGTTTGTGGTTTCAGGTGAATGACAAAAGCAGAGGCTACATAAATAAGCTTGTTGTTACCTGCCTTAGGAGTGGGTTGAATAAACCATTTCGGGATTTACAAAAGCCGGAGCGTACTCCCATAAGAGCTCTTAGAACTTCTTCTTCCGGAAGGTTGGGTTTTAATGTAATTCCTTTTGCTCGAGTATTTGATGCCTATTGACAATGTAACGCATGGCTTCATGTACTTCAAGCTATCAGCTTGTCATTGATAGTTTAAGCTTAGGAACAGTGTCTCGTTCAGGTATTAAAAATCTGTTCCATTTCGAGATGGCACATGTCAAATCTAGATCATAGAAGATACTGGTTCACTATTTCAAGGATAAGGAACTATTGTAAAGTGAAAGTTATTACTTGGGTCCAGAGCTTCTAGATACCTCCTCTGATGCTGATAAAATATTTTTTCTGTCCTGTTGCAGGTATCTTCTAATTCTATTCCGTGATGCTCCTGTAGAAGTTTGGGCAATGACCAAGCATCCAGTCATGGTGAGTAAGCTCAAACCCCAAAGTATCTCTTCTTTTTCTACTTGACTTATTATCGCTGAGTAGATGACAACAACTTTTTCTTTCTCTTTATATGCTTAGAAATTGCACTTTTACGTTTGGTAACTTCTCATCCATATGACTTTTTTTCTTCAGATGTCCCATTCTACATTTCATAATTTCTCATCCCTATGATTTTTCTTTGTATGTCCATTTACTTTCAACTAATATTTCCTTGGACCAAGTTATGCTTTTTGCCTGTGAAACTAGAGTAAGGAGGGATAATTTGGCAAAACATTATAGCTGGCTCATGGTGGGTCTTGACCACCATAATACCTAATGAGATCGATTATGCTTGAAAGTATATGAAGACTTTTAGATTCCTTGTTTATAATCTTTTTGAGGTTATGTATTCTAATCAATCATTTTATGTTTGTTATTCCTTCTTATTTTGTAGCTTAGATCATTAGCTCTTCCTTTTACGGTAGTCGAATGGACGCTTCCAGCAGTTCCACGCCCAGGTCAAGGCGCTCCTTCCAAACAATTGCTCTCAGCATCTGAAGGAGTAACTGCTTCAGCAATGGCGTCAGCAGACTCTAGTGAGATGTTTATGACATTAAAACTGTGTTATAGTGACTATAAGCCAGTCTTCGATGCATTTTTTTCTAAAGGTAAGTAATTGACATATATGCAGCGTCTGTGGGCTCGGATGGATCGCATGAAGAAACTGTAGAAAGTTTTGCATTTGCACTAGTAAATGGTGCCCTTGGAGTATTTGAAGTCCAAGGACGTAGGATTCGAGATTTCAGGTAAAACTGATGGTTCCATTAACTCAATTGTTGTTCAGAAGTTCTTCTTTTCGTACCAATCCGGCAATCCCTTATAGCTACGTTTGAATTCCTTGTCACAATGCAGATTATATTTAAGGGCTGCTGAATATCTCTCTCTCTTACTGAGAAAATCATTTGAAATAGTGATTGCACATTATTGCTTACCTGCTGTAGAGTTCTTTTTCTCTTGATTCCATTCTTCTATGATTTGTTTCTAGTGCCATCTGTCATTAAATTATTTCTTGAAAGATTGTGAGATAATGATTGATAGTTTCAGAAAAGTGCAGACGATTCACTGCTTCATAGTTTCTATCAGTCGCTTTCACATAAATTAGCAATCACATTCTTAAACCTTGATTATTGTGTAATTTTCTTCCTATATTTACTGACATATAGATGACCCCGCCTCTATTTCTAGACCAAAATGGCCATCTACTTCGTTTGTTCCTTCAGATGGATTGGTTACAGCCATGGCATATCGCTTGCCTCACGTGGTTCGTTTCTTTTCACCTTCCAATTTTCTCTCTTATTTTCCCATGGGAGATCATATTTTGCTCTCTTTTTTTCAGGTTATGGGAGATAGATCAGGAAACATAAGATGGTGGGATGTAACAACCGGACAGTCATCTTCATTTAATAGTCACAGAGATGGAATACGTAGAATAAAATTTTCACCTGTTGTTGCTGGAGATCGCAGCCGAGGGCGTGTAGCTGTGCTATTTAATGACAATACATTCTCTGTGTTTGATCTTGTGAGTCTTAAGAGGATTCTCTATTTCCTATAAGCTGTGCACGTGTCTTGTGTTTTCAACGGGGGTGTACTAATATTCTGCAATGTGAAGAGAAAACAAGGACAAGACTGTTTTTCTTGATACTTGTTGTTTGAAATTTTTCTGTCAACGTAAAGTAACTTTTTTTTTGATAGTTGCTGCTGAAATTTTCTGCAGGATTCACCGGATCCGTTGGCCCACTCGCTTCTGCAGCCCCAGATTCCTGGCACCCTTGTACTGGAACTTGATTGGTTGCCTCTGAGAACTGATAAAACTGATCCACTTGTTCTATGCATTGCTGGAGCTGATAGCACCTTCCGGCTCGTTGAGGTTATTGTGTATGTGTACACCAGCTCATTGTACAAATATATTTGTATTCAGAGTCCCATGAATGCTTTCAGATTTATGATTAATTTCAGCATGTTATCTTGTTCACATAAAGTTTTAGGCCATTATCTGTTGTTTCTCCCTATATAACTAAAACCGTATAGAATAGGCATTTCTAAAAAAAATTATTTTGTTCACCAGATGGCTGTGGCCTGTAAACCCTTGTAGAAAGGAACTTAAACCCTGGCACAAGGCCGTGTAGGTGGGATGGTGTAGAGGGGTTGAAAACTAGGTCACCCTTGCCCCCAGGTTATGCTAGGCATGTCTAGGTTAAGCATATAACATAGGATTTTGTTTCTGATCTGCCATTATTATTGATCCAAGTTTGAGTTGGCTACAGTCACTTACTTTTGCTATCTTATATTTCCAATTTTTTTCTTCCGGATTTTTCAGAAATGAAAAGAAGGTGGGCTTTGTGCCCCAGTCTAAATCTGTAAAGGAGAGATTTCGTCCTATGCCTATGTACTCCCCTATCCTACTTCCTGTACCACATGCGCTGGTAATTTTCTTTGCTTAGGAATACTTCTTTATTCTGAAGTCTGTGGTACTCAATCTTGGTTTACTTCTAAAATCATGTAATATAGAAGAATTGTCTTCCATTATCCATAAGCCCATATAATCTCCTAAGACAGGTTCTCAGAATTGAGATTCCGATTTACGTTAATGGTTACTCTTGACAATGTATCTGATTGTTACACTTACAGGCACTGCGGATGATTTTACAGTTGGGTGTGAAACCATCTTGGTTTAATACTAGTAGCACCACTTTGGAGAAAAGGCCTCATTTGATCCGTGGAATGGCTTCATCCTCTAAGGATCTTCGGAGTTACATGATTCAGTTGCCACCTTTAGGAGACCCTGTAGTGCCAGAGATGCTGCTGAAGATACTAGAACCATATCGGAAAGAAGGTTGTTTACATTTGTTTAGTATAGTATCACCACATACTAATGTCTTTTTAGTTTCGTACCTGCTCTAAATTTCTTTAATCCTAGGTTGCTTGCTGGATGATGAAAGAGCAAAACTGTACGCTGATGTGGTCAAGAAAGGTTGTGCTGCTAGATTTGCGTTTGCGGCTGCAGTTTTTGGTGAAACCTCAGAAGCACTTTTCTGGTTGCAACTGCCTCAAGCCATTCGCCATCTGATGAACAAGCTGATGAGAAGGTCTCTGCAGAAAATCCCTTCCCCTCCTTTGGCCTCAGGAATTGATGAAGCAGCTATGCGGGGTAAAATATCATCTACTGTTATATCGGCACCTGAAGCCAGGAAGATAGATTCTATGGTCAGTCTCAAAACAATGCGTCTTTTCTTTCAAAATATTATGCATTCTAGCCATTCTCTTCTACCTGGATACTTGGTGGAGATTTTTTGTTATGGAGATGGAGTTCCTTTGCTTCGTAATTTTCTGCTACATTAATAGGGCTTTCTTGTTCGCAGTCGGGTTTAGATCACTATATTATAGTGTTTCCAGGTGAGCTTATATTACACATTTTCATGAACAGTATGATGGTTCACTTAGATTAATGGCTTTTGAACGAGATGAATTATGGACACGTGCCAATGAACGTCTACCTTGGCATGAAAAATTGGAAGGGGAAGATTGCATTCAGAAACAAGTACACGAGTTAGTTTTTCACCTTTAGCTCGACTTTATTGTTTATCTTTTCATTATATTATTACCTGAAATTCTAGTCTGCTTTTGGTGTGAAATGGAAACTATATATATTTTAGAAGCCTCTTTATAGTACGGATGCTGAGTTTAGAATTTTTATTTGTGAGAAAAATGGCTGTGTTGATCTCGTATCAATTCTGAATATGCAACTTTTCACTTGCAAATATATTCTTTGATATTTATGTTGAAGAAAGCACTTGTGTGTTCAAAGATAGAAAGAAGACTAGTTAGAGATCATATTTCTAGATACATGATTATTTTTGCTATCATAGACTATTGGCAGCTGGTATTCGAGATTTAGAGAAACGGAGCACTTTGTAAGTTCAAAAATATCTGGGTGTCACGATGTTTGTGCAATATAACCTGGAAGAGTCATGCTTTAGACTTTGAACATCAATTAACTTCTTTAATTATAGTCATCAAAATTTGCTTGAAAACTAGACCAGAAACTTATATATCAAAGTTTATAGATTTTTAGTTTTTAAATCTGAGTCTCCACGCTTTAGGTCTTGTGGTAACAAGTGAATTCACTCAATAACCTTTATGACCAGGCTGATATCAGTTGGAAATTTGGAAGCTGCTGTTAGTTTGCTGCTTTCTTCTGCTCCAGATTCTCCATACTTCTATCCAAATGCTCTTCGAGCTGTTGCACTCTCTTCAGCAGTTTCTAAATCTCTTCTTGACCTTGCACTAAAGGTATCTTGCCTTACCATATTGATAATCTTTTGTGTCCTTTTAAAAAATTATGTCCATCACTTTCGTTGCACATATAGGTTGTTGCAGCCAACATGGTAAGGACCGACAATTCACTCTCTGGTACTCACCTTCTATGCGCGGTTGGAAGACACCAAGAAGCTTGTTCACAGGTTAGGTTCCTTGTTTCCTTCGTAATACTAAATATTGTATATTCTTCTGAACTATGCTTCAAAATGGGATTGTTATTAGGGAACTTTTTCAACTTTGGTTTAATAATAGACAATCTCTTAGACACTAAATATTTTAGACCTTTTAATATGAAGCTACAAGATTCTGGACGATGGACCGATGCTGCTACTTTGGCAGCCACACATTTAGAAGGATCGGATTATGCCAGGTCTTTTCTTTTACCGTTTCACTCTTGGATCTTATTTTTATTTCCAAGAATATGTTACTAATCGTTGCGAGTTATTCAATTTATCTTGTGCTCTTGCTTTACCTAGTCCTTTTTTCTACTCAGGGTATTGCAGAGGTGGGCTGGTCATGTTCTCCACGCAGAGCACAATGTCTGGCGGTACTTTATCATACACACCTTCAATATTGTTCAAGTTAAAAAAAATTTGAAGGTGACATATTTCCTCTAAGAATCACATTATGAGAAGTTAATTTACGTTATATTGATGCAGGGCCCTTATTTTATACGTGGCTGCTGGTTCCCTGCAAGAGGTGCTTGCAGCTCTCAGAGAGGTGCAACAGCCCGACACAGTAGCCATGTTTGTGCTCGCATGTACGGAGATTCATTCAGACATCGCAAACGAGCTATCGAGCCAAGAGGAAGAGTCTGAATTTGCTTCTGGTGAAGGCACAGTACCGCCCTATCTGCCTGGTCTAGAACCAGGGAAGGAAGAAGTGGCAGCGGTTTGCGAATACTTTCAACAGTACCAGAGAAAGCTGGTTCATTTGTGCATGGACTCGCACCCCTACATCGATTGATCAGAAACTACATCTTTCCTTGGATTTGCAAACTCACACTTGAAATCATCTTTGAAGAACAATAACAAACAGATTTTGCATTCAGATAAAGATTACGTCCGTGTGTGTTGTACCCTAAACCCTTTTGCGTAGCTGTTTTGTTTGTGATAGCTTTGATGGTTGTCAAAGCTTGAAAACAGAGTAATACGATAACAATAAGAACAAGAGATTTTTGTTGGCAATTGATATTGCCTATTTTTGGCTTTTCATTGACTTAAATAGAAAGAGAATTACAAGAAGCAAATGGTGTAGTCACAACTCCTACAAACGAGGGAAAGTGGGAAATGGGAGATTGGTTCCTTGACAATAGAAAGACCATTCTCCTTATTAAAACTGAAACAATTACTGAACATACTTTTGGTTTGGTGTCTTTGGTTTGGTTCTGTACTCCATCATTGGTTTGGTTCGGTTCTGTACTCCATCAGTTTGTAAAATTGATTTAAGACCGGATAAATTTTCCGTGGCTGTTCGGGCTTTACTTCATTCTGTTCCTCATACATGCATTACAATATACGATACAAAATGATTGGATAATGCAAAGGAAACTTTGATGTATTCCAACAACCTTTTTTGTCCTCAATGAAAGAATCTTCGCCGACATCGAACTGATCCAAGTTCTTCGTACTCAGCCTTGGTGACACACATGGACTCAAAATCCGGGCTAGAAGCCAAAAGTGAACCCCCTCTCCATACACCTAGTATGGGGCTGCAAAAATAATAGAGTTAGAACAAAAAGAAAGAGCTGCAAAATAAGAGAGTTAATAGGAAAGGATTGCGTTTGTTTACTCCTCCTGAGTTGTTATCTTCACATCAAAGTGGTCTGGGACAAGTGGTCGAAGCTCTCCTTGTCTGCAATATGTCAGACATCAACTTGTTTAATAAGTATTACTCAGGATTCATCATATGAATTTAGACTTACAGTCTCTCCTTGAGCTGCGGAAATAATGTGCTTCCACCAGTTAAGATGATGCTGCCACAAAGCATTAAACATTAGACAACACAGCTTATTCAATGGCAACTCAAGCGAAAAAGGTAAATCCCACCTTTGGTACAAAACAGGTTGCAAGTAAGAATGGCATGAGCTTACAGCTCGGACAATGCACTCTGCAAGTCCCGCCTGATTCATCCCTGTCCAAAAGAACGAAAACACCATCATTACCTCCATCTTGTATATAATACGACATTCTTGTTTATACAAACCTAAATCTGCAGGCTGGAATAGGGTCTCAGGTACGAGGAAACGCTCATTTGTCAAGTCAATCTCCTGCAAAAGAAGCTCACACTTGGAAAAAACTCTCTAGCACCACCACAAAGAAAGAAGGAAAAGGTTGAATTTACGTTTTTGTTCATGTCAGCCTTCCTCCTCTCCCCAGCCATATCCCTTAAATCCGCATTCTTACTTCCTTGATGCTCTCCCAAAGTGAGGTACCTCTTGGCAGCTTGAGGGTCTTTGACGTAACCTTTGGTATGAGTGAGGCCGTCAGGAAGAACATATGTACACTTGATCAGGTTTTCATTTCGGCGCTCCCGAGCAACCCGGAGATCACGGAGGAGGTCAAGTGAGACGAAGCAGAGCTTCTCCTTGGCATCGTCCATTAAGAAAGTTTCATCCATGACATTGATAGATCGATAGGACACCAATTCCTTCAAGTAATTGGTAAATGCTTTTCCCCCCAAATCGATCCTCTTGATGGCGTAATTGAGGGTGAAATTGTGGAGGACGGGGACAGCGTGAGTGAAGGAGAAGCCACAATCGACGACGAGGCTACACTGAGTTCGTGAGAGGATCGAATCGGGTTGACGGCTGGCTTCGTAGAGATGAACGAGGGACTGAGGGTGGGCGACGTAGAGAGAGGAGAAGCCCAAGTCCTCGAAGACAAGCTCGTCGGTGGCGCGCTGGACGGAAGGAATGGCGAGCGGCGGCTCGGTGAGGAGGAGAGAGGAGGAGGCAGGGTTTACGCGGAGGACCGACGTGAAGAGGTGTGACCAGATGTCGCGCTGCAGCTCAGGGTTTATGAGGTAGCCGCGATCGATGGGCCGGCGGACGGCGGCGGAGGTCAGGTCGATGTCAAGCGCCGATGGGTGGAGGAATTTCTTGGACGAGAGTGGACGGTAGAGGCAATTTGGGATTACGGTGAAGGGATCACGCTCGCCGCCTTGCCCGGCTTTGATCAGACCGCCGCCGTTGTCCAGCACCACGATGTTTGACATTGTCTGCTTGCTAACTCTTTTGTCTTTAGGAATTTTCTAGTAAACGGAGACGAGAGTATTTAGTATCTCACCAATGGATTTGTCTTTAACCTCACTCTATTACGTAGCGCTGGGATTTTTATCTGAACCGAACCGAGATTTGCTGTTTTCGGTTTGTTTCGGTTAGTTCACGCTAACTGATGGGCAAAAAATTTAAAATTGATTCGGTTATCGGTTAGTTCGATTCAGTTATGCATAACTGATCGGTTAGTTCGGTTTTTTTTTAAATCCATTTATACCAAAACATAGACCAAATTTAAATATATTTTTAAAATTCCGAACCGAACCGAATCAAACTACCCGAATATACCCGAAATTATCCGAAACTATCCGATTTTAAATAAAATTACAAAAAAAATCGGGTAATTTTGATAAAAAAAACAAAAAATACCTGAACTAACCGATATCCGAACCGAACCGAATCTAAATTTGTTTCGGTTATTTTCGGTAGAATTTTTACTATCCGAACTACCCGATTATCCGAACTATCCGAACCGAATAATCTGAACTATCCGAAGTCGCAGGCCTACGATTACGTATACAGAACATTGCTAGAAAACAAGTCACCTATTACGAATGGATCTGTCTATAATGTCAATTTGCCGAGTAGTTGAGAGATGTTATCCGGTTACGAATTTGCTTGTCAATTTGTCTGGATTAGTTGTTGTACTGTGTTGAAGCCACTGTGATGGATGCGGGAATTCCTCTAATTCTATATTGAGTAGACCGTGATCTGAAAACTTAAACGAATTAGTATCTAATGCAGCTTATCACTTGAACTCGTTATTAGGGCTTGCAGGTTGTCTTCCCAGTCCGGCGAGATTCGATCTCCAAGCAGAGAACCACTTAACTCCAACCAGACTGTGTAAGCATAAGGACAAGAGAAGAAAAGGTGGTCTCGAGTCTTCAGATTCACCGCAGAAAACGCAAGATTGTTGGTGACCTCGTGAACTCATACGGCCCCTGTTGAGAGTCTATTGCGAATCGCTAACCAAGTTATAAATCCACATCTCATAATTCCTTGATTGAACCAAACCACCCGACTCCATGGCATTCTAGGCCGATGCACCCTTAACTGATTCCAGGTGTGAGTGGACGAAAATACTAACTTGTAATCATCAGACCATGACGCCAGATATATCTATACGACGAGTGGCGTCCTCTTCCGTTCTTGGTCCTCCTTCGCTTGTACGCATCTTCCTTCGCTCGTATCTTTCTTCTGTGCTTCCTCCTTGCTCCTCTTGGTGTCTTTAGTCCAAAGTGTGTTTCAAGTACCTAAATTAAGACTCAAATGGACCAAAAAGACACATGCATGCTCTAGGACTCTAAAATGTGGAAACTATCCTAAATGCGGTGAATCATGTAGGCCTGCACATTACGAGTAAATGGTCGGGTAATAGCGGGTAAGGGTCGGGTAAGGGTATTTAGATTATCAAAAATCACTATCCAAACGGGTAATTTAAGGGTAAGGATCGGATAAGGGTCGTGTAAGGGTAATACGGATAATTAAAATAAATATCTGAACGGTAATATTGACAATTAAAATCGTTATTCGAACGGATAATTATGAATAATTCAGATAATATTAGCAAAAATTTTGTTGAGTTTTGAGATAGTTTTTAATTTGGAGATTACTTTGAAAAATGGTGGATAATTTTGAAAAATGTTCTAAGAACCCATATCCAAAATTATCAAATGGATGATATTTATCATTTTATATATAGAAATAAATTTATATAATTTAAAAATTTTAATTACCCAAATGGGTAATCGGGTACCCCGTTAAAATAAGTTATCGTTATCCGAACAGATAATATCAATTACCCTTACCCAAAAGGATCGGATAATTTGAGCCAAGTAAGGGTAGGATCGGGTTACCCGACCCGAAATGGACAGGCCTAGATGAATGTATGCAAAATATAAAGGTATTGCCGTAGATAAATGGCAAAATCCAAGGCTTAAAACCATTAAAATCCAAGGCTTAAAACTCATTTTTAGTGTTTGTGGTATTTTTAGAAAAAAAATAAGTGATGATATGTTTGGAACAAAAATATATTTTAGTGATATTTTAAAGAATTCCTCTAAAACAAATACTTTAAGACATGATAAGAACAACTCATTGATTGGTCAAATTCCATCAAATTTCATAGTTTTAAGTATTTTTGGGTCAAATTTCAATATGTAAGAAAAAGTAGTAATTAAACGTTTTTAAATATGGTAATTAAAAGAATTCGTTTTCTTTTATAGTTCAGTCAAAAAATTTGGTTATGGAATATATTATTTTCGTTAATTTCAAATTAAAGTTTTAAATAAATAAATATAAATTTAGTTATGAAATATTTTGTAGGAAATTTAGTTATGATTAATTAATCGAAAATTCCTTAAAAAATTGCCATGTCATTATTTTTTAAGTCAAATCATACTTTTTCGAGCCACGTCATAATTTTTTTAGTAAGAGTGATTGTGGAGGTGACACGTAAGCGTTTTCTCCAAAATCACTTCAAAATTAATGTTAAGGAGATTCGGGAAAAAAAAATTGATATAGATTCTTCACTTTTTTTTCTTCATCTCCTACGTTTTTCACTCTTTTACTGTCTTCATCTTTTGGTTTTTCTTTATAATCTGGTTTGGATTTTTTTTTCTTCATATACTTCTGATTGGAATTTTGTTTTAAGAAAGATAAAGTAATGGTGAAAATAAATTAATTTTTTCTTTGTTTTAGATTTTAGATTAATTCGATTAGTTAATACTTTTTAATTGAATTTTAAAAATAAAATTAATTACTTTTTACCAAAAAAAATTATATTTGAGATGAGTAATGCAAAAATATATAAAATAAATACTTTAAGACATGATAAGAATCGCTCATTGGTTGGTCAAATTCCATCAAACTTCATAGTTTTACGTATTTTGGGTCAAATTTCAATATGTAAGAAAAATAGTAATTAAACGTTTTTAAATTTGGTAATTAAAAAAATGTTTTTTTTTATAGTTCAGGCACAAAATTTGGTAAATATTTATTTATGGAATATATGGTTTTCGTTAATTTCAAATTAAAATTTTAAATAAATAAATATAAATTTAGTTATGAAAGATTTCGTAGGAGATTTAGTTATGATCCATGTTTTAAAAAACGCGGGGTCTAGCCGATTAAGCAGCCGGATAGGCGCTCGGCGGAGCTTCACCGCTGCGATTTTGATGTAGGTGAAAAACACGGAACAATTGAAAAAAATTCAGATTTTCCAACTTTTCGAGTTTAGAATAGGTTAATATATGTTAGATTTACAAATTCTATGTGTAAAAGATAAAAAAAATTATGTAAAAACTATCTATGGCCGCCGCAAATTAGGGTTGCAGAGGAAGAGACTCGGGTTAAAGATGAAGACAAAATTACGATATTGCCCTTCATTAATAAAAAAAAAAAACCAAAAGCGCCTAACTCTCAGTTAAAACTTGAGACATGTATGATAACAAACAGTCTAACTTCCCACTCGACTATAGTAATATGTTTGTCAGGTTTGCTTTAAAAATAAATATGTATATATAATAAAATAAGCTCTAAAACTAATCTCCGATTAATTTCCGTATAATCTCCGATTTATTGATTCGGCGCTAGGCCTTATATAATCTGCCGATTAACGCCTAGCGAGTGCTTTTTGAACATTGGTTATGATTAATTAATCGAAAATTTCTTTAAAAAATTGCCATGTCATTATTTTTTAAGCTAAATCATATTTTTTCGAGCCACGTCATAATTATTTTGGTAAAAGTGATTGTGTAGGTGACACGTAAGCGTATTCTCCAAAATCACTTCACAAATAATGTTAAGGAGATATATATTAAAAAGAAAATAAACTAAAAATTATTAAATTTTTACATTAAAAATCCAATAATTTAACAAACATTAAAAATACGCACAAATATATTCACTATTGATAATCATTTTATTTTTTAGATTTACACTGATAGAATTTTTCGAATTGTATATTTGAAAATTTTAAGGATAAAAATTGTTATGAATGTTTTTTAAAAGATGTAGATTATTATCATCACTAATATAGAAAACATATATTTTAATAAATATTATTAGTCGCTAATCTTATTATATAAAGCTTGATGCGTCAAACTTCGTAATTAACACTATTATGACACGTGTCAGCCGGTCGATCGGATTTTGACACATGTAATTTTTTTTCCAATTAGATTTTGACATGTGTCATACAAATCTTATTTTTTTTAAAACTTATATATTTATAATTATCAAGTAGATTATAAAAATCAAGATATATCAAAAAAATTAATTAGTTTCTAATAAATAATTCATTAAAATAATTAGTTGATAAGCATGGTCTATTATTTAAATATTAACTTTATTATATGTCTCGGTTTTGTTTTTTTAGTACAACCATTCTTTTTTCCCTCTTTTCCTTTACGTTTATTAAGATGAATTAGGTTTCAAAATTTTTTCATTAAAATATTAATTAATACACGTGTAAAATTTTTTTGAGTTCAAATAGATTTAGGTTTGCATACATCTTCAAAGATTATAATATTTTGTCTTTATATGACAAGTTTTTGTGCTCTCTCAATCTTCTTACCAAGAAATTTCAAATTTCAATAATCTCTTCCACAAATTTTATTTCAGTTTTTTTATTAGAAAAAACCATCGATTACTCTCTTATTCGATAAAAACAACATATCTCAATATTTTCCAATTAGCTTATTTTAGTAATTCATAATAAAAAAAAATTAAGCTAGATATATACACGCTTACATATATTTTGATTTTAAATAGAAATAGATATGACAAAAAAATCAAACACGTTTTCTCATTAGAATATTAAATACACGTGTAAAAATCTTTTGAATAGAATTATATTTACATACCAAAATTTTTAAGGATTATAATATTTCACCTTTATTTAAATAATTTTGTACTCTCTCGATCTTCCCACCGAGCAATTTAAATTTTTAATAACCTCTTATAAAATTTTTGTTTCCAATTAGCTTTAACCACATGTCAAAATAAATTTTTCCATTTAAAAAAATATAATATCATTATATTTTGAAATCAGACTAAAAAAATGTACATTGTATTGTGGTTTTTTTAAAGACTTACCACTACGTAGACATCTTAAATATTATTAAATTGATGTATGAGAAGAAAATTATTTTCAAAGTTTTCTCATGTTGTGAAAATTATAAAAAGTAAGAAACCAAGTGATGAAACACATATAATTCGTTTTTCATTGGAAGAAATATAATACTTGATTCATAAGTGAAAAAGAAGAATTCAAATATAATTAAAAAATGTGAGTAAATCTAATTCAAATAAAAATACGTAAATCGATTTGTCAAGAGTTAAAAAAAGATATATGAGTAGTTACATAATAAAAAGTAAACATAATTTAAATAGGAATAGGAAAAATTAATAATTTAGAAATATGTAAAAAAATTAATTGAAAATTCAGTTAATATAAAAAAAGTAGGAGAATCAAAATCAATAAATAATTTGTAGGTTTTTTTATGAGCGGTTTAACATCGACGTTTTTAATCTTATTTTATTCATTTTTACGGACGATATGATTTTGTTTTCCATTTTTGTGCGGTTTATAAAATATTAAAGGAGTCAAAATAATTCAACTAAAACATGAGAATAAATTCATCAAGATTTAAAAAATGGATTAAAAAGTAATATTAATTCAAATAGAATAGAAAAACTAATAATTTGAAAATATGTGATAAAATTTAATTGAAAATCAAATAATAAAATAATCAAAATAAATAAATAAATGTTAGGCTTCTGAATTAGTGGTTTTACATCAACATTCTCAATTTTATTTTATTTATTTTTTACGGGTGATTTAATTTTTATTTCTAATTTTAATTGATTAATTTTTTTTACAGTTTATAAAATATTAGATTACAAACCCGCATATATGCGGGTCCTTTATCTAGTTTTAAATAAAAGTTTATACAAAAATGTAGTTAATATAAATAGTTACCGAAAAACAAAAACAAAAAAAGGAGGCGTGTGTATAATATTTATAAAAATATCGAGTGAAAGGGTTTGTATAGTGGGCCGTTCTTAAAAGCCCAATTACAGGCCAGAAAGATCCATCAAATATTATATCTCGACCTAACCCTTATTCTAGACTAGACGCATCCCTTCTTATTCCATAATTCCATAAAGATAATAACAAACTTATCTCTTCTTTGCCTGTTTGCTTTTTTTTCTACCAAAGGTCCAATTAGCCTCTCGGGTTCTCAAGCCCAAATCTGTCTCTCTCTCTCTTTCTCTCTTTCTCTCTCCTCGTCGGAGATCCGCTCGATTCCTCCGTCTCCACCGTGCCGGAGATTTGACGACGTACAGCTTTCTTCCTCGCAGGTATCGTTCTGGAAACCCTAACCCTTGATTTCAATTTCGCCTTTTTGGTGGATCTGTTTTAGGGGATTTATGAGTTTTGCCCTCGAGCGAGCAATTGGTTCCTTCTCTGGGAAAATTCTCAGCTTGATCTGCTCATTCTGATGTGATTCAACTCCGGCGCTAGTTTGACTGGGTGTTATTGCTTTTAGGAGCCAAGTTTAAACTTTTCTGGTTTGACTCATGGAGGCAAAGCAATTTTGAAAACTCGAATTTGATCAGTTAAGTTTGATATAAATGATTAAGAAATCGAAAAAGGCCAATCGTAAACTCTGGTGAATGTTGTAATCTGGGCTCTAGTTTTTGGTTTGCAGCCCATGTTTGATCGACTCTAAGGACCTTTATTAACTCCAGATCTGTTTCTCCTCTTTTTTTATAAGTTGGATCTACGCAGTCGAAGAAATACCGATTTTGCCCCTCTAATATTCTACCTTGGGTCGATGGCCTTGCATAGGCCCAACGTCAACTATTTTATTTATTATTTCATTGAATTAAACTATTACAACCAATTCTAATCAACAATGCTTCTTCTTACGTTTTCTTGTTTGTTTCCTCGTCTGTAGCAACAGAAGATGGAGACAGCTCTGGAGGTATACAATGACGCTGAGATGAGATCACCAGAAACACAGCCGATCAAACGCCGCAAGAAGAAGTCAATGGTGTGGGAACACTTCACAATCCAGACCGTAGAACCCGATTGCAGAAGGGCTTTCTGCAAAGGATGTAATCAGAGCTTTGCTTACAGCAACGGTACAAAAGTGGCTGGCACTAGCCACCTTAAGCGCCACATTGCCAAGGGGACTTGTCCTGCACTTGTCCACAACCAGGACAATGACCACAACCAACTCATGACTCCCTACACTCCCAAGACTGACACCCCGAGAAGGCGTTACCGAACCCAGAACACTAGTACCTATGTTGCGTTTGATCAGGACAAGTGTCGCCATGAGATCGCTAAGATGATCATTATGCATGACTACCCCCTTCACATGGTTGAGCATCCAGGGTTCATCTCCTTCGTACACAGTCTTCAGCCTCACTTTCACACTCTCAGCTTCAACAATGTTCAAGGAGACTGTGTCGCCACTTACCTTGCAGAAAAACAGAATGTCATCAAGTCTTTAGAAGGAATTCCCGGACGCTTCTGTCTGACCCTTGACTTCTGGACCTCAAAGCTAACTCTTGGGTATGTCTTTATAACAGGCCACTTCATTGACAGCAATTGGAAGATACAGAAGAAGCTTCTCAATGTTTTGATGGAATCCTATCCAGAATCTGATGAAGCCTTGAGTCTTGCTGTTGCAAATTGTGTTTCTGAATGGGGTCTGGACGGAAAGTTGTTTTCCGTCACCTTCAACCATCCGGCGAGTAAACCCGCCGTTGAAAATATCAGACCTCTACTCTGTATCAAGAACCCTGGGATCCTGGATGGTCAGTTGGTTATAGGGAATTGCGTTGCCCGAACATTTGGTAGCCTCGCTAAAGATGTGGTGGATAAAGGAAAAGATGTGATCAAGAACATCCGGGACAGTGTGAAGCACGTGAAAACCTCAGAGTCCCATGAGGAGAGGTTTGTTGAGCTCAAGGAACAGCTTCAAGTACCGAGCGATAAGGTACTTTCGCTTGATGACCAGACGCAATGGAACACAACATATAAGATGCTCGTGGCTGCTTCAGAACTAAAGGAAGTGTTCTCTTGCTTAGACACTGCTGATCCTGACTACAAGCAATCTCCTTCAGCAGAGGATTGGAGGCAGGTGGAGACGCTTTGCACATTCCTGAAGCCCCTTTTTGAAGCCGCCTCCACTCTTCAGTCTACTGAAAACCCATCCGCTGTTACGTTCTTCCATGAAGTGTGGAAGACACAGTCTGATCTGTCTCGGGCGATAGCCGGAGAGGATCCTTATGTTGCAGGTATTGCTAAGACCATGAAAGAGAAGGTTGACAAGTACTGGAGAGACTGTAGCTTGGTTTTGGCAATGGCAGTGGTGATGGATCCTCGGTTCAAGATGAAGCTGGTCGAGTTCAGTTTCTCCAAGATATTTGGAGAAGACGCAGGGAGGAACATCAAGACTGTGGATGATGGGATCCACGAGCTCTTCAGCGAATACATGGCGCTCCCCTCGCTGCTAAAACCGACATCTGAAGGCGGGAAAGCGGATGGGCTGTCGGATTTTGACACGTACATAATGGAGACGACGGGGCAGAATCTGAAATCAGAGCTGGACCAGTACCTTGATGAAACGCTGCTTCCCCGGGTTCAGGAGTTTGATGTTCTTGACTGGTGGAAACAGAACAAGCTGAAGTACCCAACATTGTCGAAGATGGCTAGAGACATCCTCTCGATACCGGTCTCGGCTGCAGCCTTTGACTATGTCTTCGACATGGAGCCGAGGGAGATGGATGAGTACAAGACGTCACTGAGGCCTGAGACAGTGGAGGCTCTGATTTGCGCGAGGGAATGGCTTCTTGAGAGCGATGCTTCTTCTTCTTCTCCTTCTGCAGCTGCTCAAATGTCAAGTGCCGTAGTCAAAACTGAAGCGTAGGTGGGACTTTGCTTCGTTATCATCTCTCATTGTTGTTGTTTTCTAGAAGTTATGTCTTTTGTGGTTAGTCTTAAAACCCACCGTGTGATTTGCAATTAGGATTTGCCT
This sequence comes from Pseudoturritis turrita, assembly GCA_900406555.1. NCBI lineage: Eukaryota > Viridiplantae > Streptophyta > Magnoliopsida > Brassicales > Brassicaceae > Pseudoturritis > Pseudoturritis turrita. Next base: position 163,296 of record OVBL01000064.1, read on the forward strand.
CTTTAAGATATCTACTGCACATTTTAAGTCGCTCATTCCTTCCTAGATCGGGTCTACGTAGGGATGCTCAAATTCAGTTAAAACTCAAAAAGCCTTTATGAGACCGATCCCTTCTAATTAGATTTATAAAAAATTACAACGTAATAAATCAGTGATTAAAATTCTACACAACTAATTTGGTATAATGAAATTCCATTTTTAAAACTTTTGAAAGAATCTAGCCAAAAAGTACAAGACAATAAAAACAGAAGAGTTACTATAATAACCTTGAAATGTATCAATGACTAAATTGAACACTATTTTTATAAAATTACTAGAATGTTTTTCGTGCCTATTATATCCTTAAAACCCTTTGTTAGGAAAAACGTATTTACGAAACTGCCATTACTATTTTTTTCCACGTCAGCAGAAGTTGCATTTAATTACGAAAAAATCAGCTATTTAATTACGAGCGTGCCACTAAAATTTTCTGATTACAACAAGTCTGCGAGTTAAGTCTGCCGTTGTAATGATGGCAGACTTATGTAAAATATGCAGATTTATTTAAGAATGGTAGATTTGTTTCGAAAATTTATTTTCTTCGATAGCAGACTTATCTTTCGGCGCAGATATATTTTTTGATTGGCAGACTTGTTCCTCGAGTGGCAGATTTGTTTTGCAGACTTATTCTACGAAATGGTAGATATTTTCTTGTCTGGCAGATTTATAGTGTATGACAGATTTGTGGTGACAGATTTGTCGGAGATTGGCAGAGTTATTGAGGTTTTTGGTAGCAGATTTAAGAAATTGTCGCAGACTTTTTACTATTGGCAACAGACTAATACAAACTTATTTCTTACTAGACTAGCCTTATAGTGGCAGCAGATTTACTTTTAGTGATAGCAGATTTTTTATTTTCACGGTAGATTTATTCTGGTGGCAGACTTATGCTGTTTTTTAATAGCAGACTTATGTCTTACTAGAATAACCTTTTTTGGCAGACTTATGTATATATGTTGTGGCAGACTTATTAACCAAAATCAACCGATTTCGTGAAAATAACAGATTTAGTGAAATTACAGTTTTGGCCCAGAAAAAACCCATAATTGCAAGACAACCAACATAGACATAACAGATCTAGGGTTGCCGCCATCGATACACTGTGAGCTCCTGGTCTTCAACCTTTTGCTCGATTTGTTTTTTTCAATTTTTACAGTGTTTCACCCTCTTGCCGCCGTCGATACACTGTGAGCTCCTGGTCTTCAACCGCCGTCGATACACTGTGAGCTGGGTTATCTTCAATGGAGCAAATTGTTTTAGTTTGTGGTGAATGGAGTTTCCAGAAAAATCGATGGTATTTTCTTGTCGATAAAGAGCGCGGTTCTAGGATTCTGGGTGCAGATCGAGAGATGAAGTATGAAGATTTTATAAAAATGGTGTACGGAGATTATGGTTTGGATATGCAGGTTTGTCACATAGATTTGAGTTACATGTTTGCGACGAAGTCTTTGCAGAAATTACCACAAGATACGCCTCCTGTATTTGTCGGGAATTCTAGACAATTTAATGGGTTTTTGCAACAGTTTAAAGCAGATCGTATTCGTCTCTGTGTTGAGATTAAAGAAAAAAATGCAGAGAAAAATGCAGAGAAAATTGCAGAGAAAGGTAAAGATGAAGATGATGGCAAGGAAGAACCGGTTTATGAAGAAGATGAAGAAGATGAAAGATGATGGCAGGGAGGATGTGAGACCAATGAAACGATCGAAACAACAATCTAATTGTGGAGAAAGGCGAAACTAGAAAAAAGGACGCAAGGAAGAACCGGTTTATGAAGAAGAGGAAGAAGATGAAAAAGATGAAGAAGATGAAAAAGATGAAGAAGAGGAATATAGATTTGATTATTGCGATGATCCGGACGGTGCAAGCTCTGGCGACGAAGACTATGCTATGTGTGGAAGGTTTCCTGAAGAAGGGGACGAAGTGACGAAAGTATTACCACTGAAAAAGAGGGCTTCAGTATCTGAGAAAAAATAATCAAAAGTCGTTGATGAGTTTGTTAGTTTAGAAATGACTTCGATGAATCTAGCGGTTGGGCAACGGTATGACACAAAAACTGCTTTGGAGACGAGATTGAAAATTCTCTCGGTTGTACAGAAATTCGACTTTGATGTGGATAAATCAACGCCGACATTGTTGACAGTTAGGTGCTGGGTGCAAGGATGTAAATGGAGACTTCGAGCAACAACTGTTGGAGATTGTCCGAAATTTCATATCAAAGTACTCGTTGATGAGCATACATGTTCTGTGACTGAGCGTTCATGTCGTAGCAGGCAAGCTACTCCTGAGATTCTGGGACAAATTTACAAGGATTTTTAGGTGGTGTTGAACCAAAGGTTTTGCCAAATCATGTCGCTGATGTTCTAAATAAATGATTCGGATTGAAGGTACGCTTTACATGGCAGGTAGAGTATTGGAAGGCACATCGTACATTAAAGTGTGCTCGACTTTTAGTGAGGGGCACTTCAGAGAATGGTTATGAGGAACTGGCTTCGTACTTATACATGATAAGGAGAGCTAATCCAGGGACGTTTGCAAGGCTTCAAGTAGACAAGGAAGATAGGTTCAAATTTTTGTTCATTGCATTTGCTGGAAGCATTCACGGATTTCCTTTAATGAGGAAAGTTGTTGTTGTTGATGGTACATTTTTGCAAGGGAAATATAAAGGAACGCTACTAATCGCCACAATACAAGATGGAAATTTTAATATATTTCCAATAGCTTTCACCGTGGTTGACACAGAAAATGATGAGTCTTGGGAATGGTTCTTCAGACAGCTAAACAATGTTATCCCCGATGACGAAGGACTTGCCATCATTTCAGATAGACACCGATCAATAGGTACAGCGATAGGGAAGTTATACCCTCTTGCTAGTCGTGGAATTTGCACGTATCATTTGCATAAGAACATTCTTTTGAATTTCAAAGGCGCGGATGCTTTTCGACTTGTGAAAAAAGCCGCTACTGCTTATAAGATTGCAGAGTTCGATGAATTGTTTGAGCAGATTGAAGCTCTAAATCCTGAACTTCATAGTTACTTGCAAAGAGCGGATGTACGTATGTGGACTCGTGTTCATTTTCCTGGAGATAGGTACAACTTCACGACAAACAACATAGCGGAATCAATTAACAAAGTGCTTTCGCCTGCAAGAAGTTACCCAATAGTGCAACTTTTGGATGCTATTAGGTCAATGCTAACAAGGTGGTTCGCTACGAGGAGAAAAAATGCAGGTCTAATGAACACAACTCTTACACGTGGAGTCAAAAAACTGCTACAGGTAATGACTGCTATGTATATAAATTAAATCTGCCATGTGTACGAAATCAACACATTAAGTCTGCCATGTCATATATTCCAAATAAGTCTGTCATAATTAACAGTAATTACTGTGTTTTCTTAACTTGAAACCACCAGGAGCGCGTCGAAAATGCTAAGCTACTGACGGTGCAAGAGATAGATGCTCATCAATCGCAGGTCACAGGCGGTCCGTCTTTGCATGTCGTTAATTTGAAAACTAAAAAGTGTTCATGCCGTAGGTTTGACTTGGATAAGATTCCTTGTGTACATGCTATTGCAGCAGCAGAGGCCGCTAAGAGTTCACGAATCTCCCTTTGCCATCCGTACTACTATAAGAACTACTTATACAACGGTTACGCAAAGCCGATAATGCCAAGAGATATTGCTACCGGTACCGGAAAATGTAGCTAAACAAATTAGCAAACATCCTTTAGTTCGCCAACCGCCTGGTAGGCCAAAGAACTCACGAATAAAAAGTGCACTGGAGGTCGCAATGGAGAAGAAACGTCCTAGAAAAGAACACCATTGTTCAAACTGTCATCAACTTGGACATAATCGAGCAACATGTAAAGCTTAAATAAGCTTGTATTTGCAAATTAAACACTTTTTCATACATTGAACTTTCTTTTTGTAACATTTGCATTTTATGTTTATTTTTAAAACTTCGTTGTCTACATAGTTTTAAATTAGTTGATAAGTCTGCAAATAAAATTATATAAGCCTGCCACAATACATAAGTCTGCCATAATTGTGCATATGAAAACAATTTTGAAAAAAAAAAACTTACTGTGTAAAGGAATATGACGGCAACGAAGAAGACGCTAATGGTGTATGTGATTCCTTTATAGGGACAACGAAATCCTAATGGTGTGCATGAATTTTTCAGACCAAACCAGATGGATCCATCCAAATCTGGATCGATCCATCCAGACAAATCTGGCGTGTATGAATTTTTCAGACCAAGCCAGATGGATCCATCCAAATCTGGATTGATCCATCCAGACAAATCTGGCGTGTGTGAATTTTTCAAACTAAGCCAGATGGATCCATCCAAATCTGGATCGATCGATCCAGACAAATCTGGCGTGCATGAATTTTTCAGACCAAGCCAGATGGATCCATCCAGACAAATCTGGCGCCCAAGAATATTCCAGATCGAGCCAGATCGATCCATCCAATTCTGGATCGATCCATCTACTTCCCAGACGAAAAAGGCAAATTCTTGACTTTCCTTTTTAGCCCTAGAATCATCCAAACTCCACCAATATGGTTGTCATAACAAAATAACAAGTCTGCCACAATATGGTTGTTATAACAAAATAACAAGTCTGCCACAATATTGTTGTCATAACAAAATAACAAGTCTGCCGCCATATGTTTAAATAACAATAAAACAAGTCTGCCAACATAAAATAAGTCTGCCACAACACAAAATACAATTACTTTTCAGAAGCTGTATCCAAAGGTAAGCGGTTAAGCTCTTCTCCTACAAGAATTGGATCAGAAAATTGATGCATCTCCGACATAGGTACCTCGTCGAGAATCTCTGCTGCAAGTTTCAGTCGAATGGCAGGCATGTTAGCATCACAAATGCCATTCATATTATACCCAAGAGCCAAACACTCGATGTACTTCAAAGTATAGACACCACAATCACCAACTTGATAGTTTTGTGGAATACTTTTGACCCTATAACTATTGAAGGCAGCTACACTCATTTTCTTCCTCTTCATTGGTGGTGTAACCTGCTTCATCAACAGTGGAATCATTCTTGCATATGGCTTGCATGAGTCAATGACTACGCTGTCTACATAGACTGAGCAGATGCTATCGTATATCTTCGGTTTACGCTTTAATAAGTTCACCTCAACAGCAACCCAATGATCCCCATTTACATTGTGTGCAATGTACAAGATATCGATATCATCTACCCATTTCTTGTTTGTCACAGCGAATGCAGGAGATTTACCATTGTAGACTTCAAAATAGCCTTTTGGAAACACTCAATTCTTCTCCTTCCCAATAAAGTCCCTCTTGTAGTCATGACACCAGAGGCTCGTGAACCACAGGTCAATGAAAGCAATCCTTTCACTTCGAAATGGCGTTGGATTTCGCAAAGATCTTTTTCGTAACATATGAAATGCAGCTACCATGTGCTGCAAAACATCAAATATTAATAAAATGAAGAGTAATCAGTCTGCCATTAAAATATTAATAAGTCTGCCATTACAATATAAATAAGCCTGCCATTAAAATATTAATAACTGTGCTAAAGTGTTTTACCTTACACCCAACCAGCCGTACTGTTTATCATCTGCAGGCCAATATTGTTTTGGTGTCATTATTGTCAGATAGAATTCAACCCCTGCAATGCTATCGTCTAAAGGATTCTCCCTACATATGGTAACCAATGAAGATAGTAAGATGTATTTTTACATGGTATCCATGAAATAAACAAGAAAGGTGACTTACAAATATGTCTGCATGTAGGCCATCAAACGATCAACTTTTTCATTTTCGGCCTTTTCAAATGGATCGTAGTAAGCATCTGAGGGGACAACACCAAACATAAAGCGTTTAACTGCTGAGCTTCCTATGTATGGATCAACTTGGTTAGGTGCGAGGGTTAACGTGCGACAAGGTCGGCCGTCTTCGTCCTCATTCTTTGCCAAGTCCACAAGCTTGTCTAATGCACCATTCAATATTTTCATCATCACATCATCTTGGTCATCAGACAGTTGATCAAGTGGTGATGATTGTTACTTTGGTCCACATTGTATCACTTCATGAGTGATATCCATACAGTCATTGTCCGCCTTTACCTTCTTAACAAGATTTTGCTTCATGACAATATTTTGCTGCTTTCCTGCCGGATCATCAGCTTCAGCCTCCTTTTTTACTTTGCGAAGAACCTTTGCTTTGATTTTTGGGTTTCTGACGGCACATGCTATTGGGAACTCATCATACGATGTTTGCTTCATCTATAATATCCAGGACTGTCACAATTACATAAAAATTAAAAGCCTGTCACAAAGCATAACCAAACACACAAACAAGTCTGCCACAAAGCTATCCAAATAAGTTTGCCACAAAGCTATCAAAACACACAAACAAGTCTGCCACAAAGCTATCGAAACACACAAACAAATCTGCCACAAAAGATATGCAGTAAACAACAAAGTATTAATGTACAACCAAAAACAAACAGATTCATAGGCTACATTCACTTCATAAATGTCTCTTACGTACCGTAGCTTTATTTGTAGTAGACTCATCATCAGTACCACCATTAGATTCTACGTTTGTCATGTTCACATTAGGGTCTTGTTTCATCTCATTCACTTCATCTTCAATAGTACCAATCTTCTTCTCCATGACATCTAGACGAGCAACAACATTTTTGTCCATTGTGTCCACTTTACTGGTCAACACTTTGATCAATTTCATTAGCCCACTCTCAGTACCACTGTCACTTTTTTGGCCCATCCTTTTCTTCTCACCACATTCATCGAGTATTTTTTTCTTCTTCTTACGAATGTCTTTTAAGGGAATACTCATATCAACGAACGCATCCTCCTCCAATTCCTTTTCACTTGCCTCAGTATTTTCCTTCTCCCTCTTCTTCTTATTTTTTTCTTTCTCCTCAGAGCTTCCCTCTTTAATTTCTCTGTCCCTCTTATTCTTCTTTTTCTCCTTCTCCTCATGGCTTCCCTCTTCAATTTTCGTGTCCCTCTCATTCTTCTTCTTTTTTTCCTTCTTATACTTCTTCTCTTCAGGACTTACGTCATCACTTTTCTTGTCCATCTTCTTCTTCTTTTTCTTATCCTCATGACTTTCCTCATTTTTTTCTTTGTTCCCCATCATCTTTTTTTCATCTAGGGAGTTTTTCCATACAGTTTCATCTAAGCAGCCTTGAATAATATCTTGTAACATAGTATCAATAGAATTATCAATGTTTTCACCGGTTTCGTCTGGCCAAACTAGATATATCTCCTCAAGAGACTTCTCCACCAAGTGTCTCACTCGAACCTACAATCAACAACATAAAAACTGTCAGAAAGTTTTAAATAAATCTGCCACAATAAACAATAAGTCTGCCATAATGTTACATAATCTGCTGCGAATAGTTTACATAAGTCTGCTGTATGAAAACTACTACTATAAGATAATGTTATATAAATCTGCTGCCAATAGGTTAATGTGTTATAGTAATCTTACCTTTCCGTTTTCCTTTTTATCATTTGCCAATAGATTCTCAAAGTTGAAGCGCTTGCGGCTTGAACCCCATCGTAAAAGAGGAACTTCATTTCCATCTTTAAGATTCCCATAAGTTTCTCCTAAAATCTGAACTGACTCGTATCCCCATACGAGCAAGACATGAACACAACCATGCATTGTGTAAGTATTTTTTTGGAAACCAACTACTTTTATGGAGTCCATTAAGCTCCGAAAACCAACACGGCCCCATGGAAAGCTTTCAAAAGCAACTGGATCCATTACTCTTTTGGCATACACCAAAGGGATTCTAGTAGCCCGATGTATCCCAAAAATCCCAACTCCCAATATAAACAGCAATGCCACCATTTTCCTCTTCTCATATGGCCATGTTCTGCATCTTGCCAAGGCATCAACCAACTCATTCCAACAAGGTCCATTGCCTTTTTTGATACCCATCTCTTCCCAAAATTTAGTGTGATCAATGTCCACATTGTCTCCATCGTCAATCAGATCACAGTTTAGCCCTGTAATCTCAGCAAATTCATGCAAGGAAAACCGTATTGGACGACCACCAATCAGTGACCACATCTCATATCTCCTCTTGATGTACAATTGGTTGGTTAGAAAATGATGAACAGTTTTAGCAGCCCATATGAAACCGTTTGATGCAAGCTATAGAATGACTCCAACTTGAGAATTAGTCTCAATGTCCTCATAAACATGATCCCCTACTTGATCTCTCAAATTTCCAAAATCACCCAAACTGCAACTGTGATTCATACTTCTATTTTGCAATGGTGATTTTCCTGGAGGATACAGTGGCAGAGGATAGTCCTTCTTCTCACTAGATGATCCCATATCTGCAAAAGATGTAATATAAGTTAGGAACAAAACAGTCTTTAATCACATTACAAAAGTCTGATATAACAACACCCACACATACAATAACTCTGCCATAAGACAAGGCATTACTCAAACAAACGAAATAAATCTATCACAACCTCCAAACATTTATGCTACAATATACATTACACGACGAAATAAATCTGCCACAATAAACATATACACGAAATAAATCTGCCACAATAATACATCAGATGAAATAAGTCTACCACAATCAACAAATGAACGAAATAAATATGCCGTATAACAAATCTACCACCACATCCATATACATACGCGCCCAATTAAAAAAAAAAAAAAACTCACCGCAAATCTCAATATCGTTCTCGGCAACTTCTCACTGTCCACTGGAAAGATGAAATCTAAGAAATCTGCAAAAATAGAGTTAGGGTTTTTGGTTTATTTTTCCCACAGTTTTAATACCCGTAAACGAAATCAAGTGTTAAACAATACTTACCCGACGAAAATCGCGCCGAAACTACGCCGGAACAGTCGTCGTCGATCCCTAACCTAATGCCTCGATGTTGCTTCGTCCTTGCCTCGATGGGAAGATTAACCGTTTTCACTTTAAAACCCAAAAAAAGAGAAAGATAAATCAGAAAACTATGGATAGATGAAAGAGACGATAGAGATGAAAGAAAATCTCAAATCTGCACCTTAATGCCGCCGGAAAATAGCAAATCTTCGCTTGAATTTTTTTTTTCCACGACAGAGTGGAGATGAAAGAGATGAGAGAGAATAAGAGACTGAGAGAGATGAAGAGACGCTATAAATTTTTTTTCTATGTTGTTTTTTTTCTTCTATATTATTTTAATGTTATTTTTTAAAGAAAATTAATTCATAATGGCATATACTGTAATTATTAAGTTTAAACTTGGGTTATAAGTCTTTTGGCAAAATATTAAGGTCTTTTTAGTTAGACATTGCTCATCAAAGTCATTATAGTAATAACCCAACTTTTCAAGGTTATTATAAGTAATTTTCCATAAAAAAAAAAAAAACCAAAACAATTTTTTTATTGCAGCTAAAAAGCATTAAAATAGTGAATGATGAAATCAAGAAGGCAACCTAATGTTAAGCCTCCTTAACCAAACGGAGTGAAGTATCATATGGATCACATCAAACGGTTGAGCCGGGCGGTTCACCACAAAATGCTTTCTAACCTTGATAACATTTTGATACATCCTTAAATACTTGTCATGTGGAATCTCTTGCAAAATCTTCTTGATCTCAGCTATCTTTTTGACCGGGATCTCAACCGAGAACTTGCTCCAATCAAGCACATCGTTGAATGGAAGCGAGTAGTTGTCTGATATCACGACGGGGACGCAGCCTGAGTAGATGGCTTCGACCTCTCTTGGGCTAGCCACTTCATAGCCACTAGGACAAAGACAAAACTTGCTGTGCCCAATTAATTCATGATAGTTTTGTCCCTTTGTGAGGCCGTCGTATACTTGAATGTCTTTATCTTTACCCTTCCAGTGAGTGAACAAGACCTCCCTTATATATCCGTGAGCTCTTCCTGCGAAGAAAGCCAAGATCGTCCTATTCTCGGGGTTTTGGCCCATATACGGTGGTTTTAGCTTCCCTTTAGGAATGTTAATCTCCGGTATAGAGAAATCCATGTTTGGTCTGAAACCTTCCGATGTGTTGGCGTTGCATAGTCCTCTTATGAAGTCCTTGAAAAACTCTGGTTTACTATCCGGCACGTCAGGAGCCTAAAGCCACCAATTAATTAAGTCATGTTGTTATAAGTAGAAGACAATTAATCGTCGGTTCGGTCTAACCCATATAAATCGAATCGAAACCATACCCAAAAAAGTAAACCGAAGAGAGAAAACAGACCGATTTGGTTTCCTTTTTTTTAATGTCCAAAAAACTCGTAATTGAAAAAAACTAAACCGATTAAAACCTAAATATTCTTTGAAAAATCATGCAGATCTTTTCTAAAAAACCAGATTGGACACCCTACATGAAATCTGCAAATGCTATAAAAAAAGTTGTGTAGGAAAACAAGTACCCAATCATGGCAGGAGACCATAAAATGGTCAGCGCCATTGCTTTGGTTCCAAAAAGGGTACTTGCGAGCCACAACGTCCACATAGTCGTTAAAGATCCGGTGGAGGCGGGCCCGGTTGAAATCCGCTGGCGAGGCAATGGGTTTGTAAACGTAGTGGACGATGTTGGCAACGGAGAAGGGCAAGAAGAAGGCATGAGCTTCCTCCGGCCGGCTAGCCCTAAACCGGCCGGTTGGTCCGCCCATCACGTTTCCGAGCTCGTCAATGAACTGTCCCTCGATTCCGTAGATATCATTCACCGGTCCATCGTGAACCAGTGGCTGCTCTCCTTCTTTGTATGACCATACCTTAAATCTTTTCATCATTTCTATGTGACTCCTGTTTTTTTTTCCAACATATTATTTTGTAGAGTTAGTTTCAAATTTTAGACAATAAACCGAAAAGAAGATAAACAATAACCTAACTATCGAGGGAAAATATCCTAAATTATATGCAGATTTATTAATCAAATATGAGTACTTCTTTAAAGCATTTTAGAAAATCCAGTCTCCAATTTAGTATGAGCTAGTGTGTGATTTAATTGACCCATATTAAAGTATAACCATTAAACCCGGTTAACATGGGAGTCAAAATGTCAATTTATCTCAGTTGACCCCAAAATAAAAGAATTTCAATCAAACTTAATAGTCTTTCTCGGGATATCAAATCTAAGAATAATACATATCGGTATGTTACTTATGTACAAAGCAATTGACTTCTAAATTAATAAAACAAAAAATGTGGAAGAATTGAAAGTCAAATTAAATTTGGCATATTGGCAGTACTTAGTCCGTGGGAGTTCCGTAACGCCATTTGAGACTGACATGCACTCAGTTTTTAGAATTCAGTGGAGAGTTTGGTGAAACTCCTTCAAGTTAGGTAAATCTCTTACGATATTTTGATTTTGGTTCACGCATAGATGATCTTAAACGGATAAAGAAATGGGAATGAGAAGTATGTGGAGGAAAAATTAGGAAGCTAAATTACGGTAATCGAATCAAGCGGTAGTGGGATAGAGGTTCCTATTTGTTGAGGACTTATCTTGTAATTTTAGGCCAAAATCAATTCATGTCTAATATGAAATTATTTAACAATTCACATTTGGACAGTTGAAATGGTACGTCATGTTTTAAATTCGTTAGAAAATTTGGTAAGTGGACTATTCGACGGCTACACTCACTTTGTGAGATTAGTCAGATGGTAAAAAAACCCGGATTACCCTCTGGTTATAAAAAAAAACTTACGGAAATCAAATTTTTTTGGATAGAAAAAAATAGTTATTGTTTGGGAAACCAATTAGGAGAGACTTAGTGAAAGTTGAATTTACATAGAGAGTTACTAAATTTATACAAAGTTTTGTGTAATAAAAAATTTTTAGTTATAAATAACATTGGATTTTACCAAAAATATAATAATCCACAAACCAATAACAGTGGAGTCTAAAAAATTATAGAGAAATATAAGAAAAGACCACAAAATATATTTGCTATAAAAATACAATTATTTTGGAAAATTTCAAAAATACTTCAAAATTATATAGGTTTATGAAGGGTTTCTAAAACTTTAGTACGAGTTACTAAATCATGTAAGAGTCCTTTCTAAATTTTTATAAACCCATCCTAAACCTAGAATTTGTAGTTTTTTAGAATTTTAGGATTTTGGTGATATATATTTAAGGAAAATAAAAAGCAAAATGTGTATTTTTTGAGAATTGTTCATAAATCTATATCATATTTGGTCATTTCTAATTTAAATGAGTAGTGTGGTTTTTTTATGGAGAAATATATGTCAAGAAGTGCGTTTGTTATTAACTTAACTGATGAAAGGCAAATGAGTTTCTGTAAATCTGGCCTGTGGGGATGTAAGTAACTTCTTCGTTGGACGTGTAATTCTTAAACTTGATGGCTCTTCTAATTGCAACCCTTGCTTTCCTCAACTCTTCTTCTCTTCTCTCTAGATTGCTCCTTTTCTGCCGACATTTCATTTAATTTTGTTATTATCTTATCAAATTATAATCGTAACGCTTACTTCACTTCTACTACAAAACTACGACCGTTTTTCTATGCATAGAATATATATATACTTGCCAACTTGACCAAAAAAAAAAAAGATTATGTACGTTTCACAAGTTGGAAACTCTATTACAATATAAATATACTTCGGGTGCTAATAGCATATGTCTAACTCGAATAATATAACACAAAAGAATAAAATAAAATAAAAAATAATATACACATGCATAGATCATGGTATGTTAGCAGATTATCGGAATTCATGCATGTATATATATATATATTTATATTTATTGATTTCAGAAACTTCAAAATTAATTAAGAAATATTTCAGATGATTTTCATCATGTCATGTGGATATAAAACATGATAATTAGTAGAGAGTTTTAATCAATACTAATAAGAAGGAAACCTATACTATACATATTTTTATCATATCATGAAGGTATAAAACATGATAATTAGTAGAGGGTTTTAATCAATACTAATAAGAAGGAAACATATACTATACATATGAATCTGAGAGATACTTACAATTATGGAAATGGGAGGAGAGTATAATGAAGAAGAGGAAGAAGAAGAATATGAGGATTGTAATGCATTTGTGTGATCAAGAAGAGAGGACAGAGTAAGTGAAGAGAAGAAGTGTTGAGGTGGAGATTCGTTATTAGGGAAAGAAAAAAAGACGAGGAAAAGAAGAAGAAGCACTGATGGAAACCCTAACAAGCAATAACTGTTTGAAGAATCGTTTAGCATGTTTTTGCTTTTGCTAAATGCTTCTCTCGTCCACTTTCATTTGGCTTCTTGAACCTTTTTATATGTGATTTCGAGCAGTTATGTTTGACTTTTGGAAATTTATAATACCAAAAAATATTCTTATATACTAGCAAAGCGGTGTAAGAAGCCACCTTAGACGTTGCTCCTTCCTACCGCAAATCTTTTGTATGCGATTAATTTAGATATGCTCGAAATCGTTTGATGGTTTTGTCGGCTAATTAAGCATTTAAGTAGATATGGAAATGGCGGCATATTAGTTATGTGTTGCGAAAAGAGAGGATAAATTTCAGATGCCAATCGAAACAGAAGGCAAAAAACTGATACATATTGGACAATTAATTACCAACTGATATATACTGATATTCAATTACTAGCTGTAACAAATTTGGGAATAAACACGTTTGTTAAAATTTTATTAAAAAACGCAAGAATATTTCACTACCGTCACAAAATATGAAGCGGCTTTTGGTGGACCAGTCCAATGGATATATCCATTTTAAAAATTTATGAAACATTTAAAAATGAAGGCAAAAAACCTCGCAAAGGTCGATGGATCCATTGTGGCCCGCAGTTTGACTGAAGAAACTTCGAACTTCTCTTCATACTATTTTAGCCCCACCGCCAAAAAAAAAAAAAAACAGCTCGTAGACGATATGATGATGGTGGTGTTGGAAGAACATATCTTCTTGAGAGAGTACCAGATGTTTTCTCTGAGATTGGAAAAATGGGTGAAAAACTAAAAGAAGAGGAGTGGTGTGACTACGACCACTGTATCGCAGCTCATACATACATCTTGCTTAACTATGAATATTTTTGCTCATATGAGAGGTATAAGGTCGATAATGTCGTTTTTACGTGTATATATATATAGCCTAACATTAATAATTATCTATTATAAGATTGCTAGATGATCAAATTCGTGAAGCATTCCCGGAATTGACAGACACGGAAGTAAGAACATACTTAGAACGTGATTTTGCTGGGTGGATGAAAGAAAAGGTAATTATCTCATTGTAAATTAAATTTGTTTTTACCCACACTTGCTAAATTCTAAATGTAACCGCATGTACTTTGTGGCTACGTAGGTAGTGCAGAGTAGACAAAATGAAAATTGGCCACTTTGGGTTCATGAGCTAGTTGTGGGACCTATCGGACAGGTTGCGGCTGCAAAAATGTACTTTACTCGTGGGTTTACGTTTCATACATTCCAACATGGACAACGAAGAGCCACCGCAAATTATGAAATTCATGTTCCAGGTGAAACCGACTACTACGGTGTTTTGAAAGAAATTGTAGAAGTCGAATATGCTGGTTTGTTGAATCTCAAATGCGTCTTTTTCAATTGTGAGTGGTATGATCCAAGCATTGGAGTCGGAGTTAAATGCTAAAACTTCGGGGTAGTAGATGTCAACGGGTCCAGAAGGTACATAAAGTTTGAACCGTATGTGTTAGCCTCTCAAGCTGAGCAAGTTATATTCATTCTTTATTCACGTATTCGTTCAAGACATGATCAAAACTGGTTGTCAGTTATAAAAGTTAACCCATGAGGACGAATCATAGGACTTGGGGAAGACGTTGTCATGCAAACTGAAATAGCCGCCACATTTTCCATCCCCGTAGATTCTTCGCATGATTTTATCAGAATTGACCCGCTCACCAGAGGCCTTGAAGACATTTTTGAAAATTCTGAAGGCCAAGGGGAATCAGACGAATTTGATGAGTGTGACGAGGCTGACGAAAGAGGATGAGCATGACAGTGTACCTGACTATAGTACGAATGTCGAAGATGAATAAACGTCATTTAATAATGTTTATTTTCATGTTTCGATCCCCGTAAATGTGCACAAGTGTTTCCTTTTCCCGTTTCTGTGTACTTAACTTTTTTTTAAGGTGTAAGTGTCTGATTTATGACTACTTTGCGACAGTTTGTCGCAATTTCATCGCAATTCGTGGCTAGTTTGCTAGGAATTTACGACGAGACGTAGCAAATCTGGCACATAACTTTTTATGTAATTAAATTTATATACTAAGTGTTTGGTGGAAATTTTTAAAACGTTTATATTTTTTTTTGTAACCGTATTAGGTATGTTTAGTAATTAAGGTATGTTTAAATTTAAATTTAATAATGTTTAGTTTCATCAATCATTTAATTAAGGTATGTTTATATTAAGTGTTTTGCACCCAAGGAAGAGATTTGAAAACCACGAGAACTCGCAAATCCTCAGTCACCATGCTTTGAACTACCACCCACAAACCACATTAAACATAACTTGATTATAAAATTCTCACTATACTCCCCCACAACCTTTGCAAGCCTGATCCATACTCTGAATCTCAAACCTACAAAAACTCTAAATTTTCGCCAGTTAACTCTCTACATTCATTAAGATTGTCGTGAGCTTATCATCAAAGGATCTCTATTGGGAAAACGGTTTTGGCAAATAATGGTTGATTTAATGGGGGTGTTTAAAGTGTTTTGGGTTCCCAAACGCGCCGGAAGATGCAAAACATTATGCAAAATCACAAGAGAGAATGAGTTAGTTAATAAACACATAACCTTTGTACCGCTTAAACCGCCAAACAATCACAAACCAACCACGTAACAAACCCCTGTGTTTTCCTGGGTAAACTCTAACCATTGAGACAACCTTTCAATTTTGTTTTTGAATGAAAAATGGGTGGAACCTTTTCTTAAGCATAAGTCTCGCACAAATGATGAATCTAATCCAAAGAAACCACATCATATATTCATAGTAAAATCATGCTTTTCTAAGCCTTCCTGGATAACTCATGCACAAGAATGATGCCTTAATCCACCAAACTTCTCAAATAATCAAACTAGACATAAACATAATGTCTAACCACCTAACATTCCAATAACACGCCTAAGTGGCAGGAAAGCTATGTCAACCCTTTTCTCTCCGATGTTTTTGCACATTTGTGCACTTATGACAATGAAAATCAGAATGCATGGAGATCAAAGGAGGATAAGGTGAGGGTGTGGTACCAAAATAAAGGCGAGTCTGGCCATTCAGGATTAGCAAGAGGGTGGCAAAGGATATAAAGAAAATCATGAATGTCTTAGTTCGTTTCCCAATATCGAACCCCTGATGAAAAAATTAGATCCAGTTAGCATCCAAATAAGATATAGTTAACATCCGATCCAACATAATTTCCATATGAAAATTTTTTCTGGGGGGAAGTCCGGTCGTGGAGTTTCTAGATGTTGTTTGCTTTAAACAAATCTTGCAAAAATGGTCACTAGGAAGGCAGTTCACAAGCATATGCAATGGTGATACGATCATCACCAGATAAGGTCCTCATTCCCTACAATATTTTTGACTCAATAAAACATGAAAATGGCTCAAAGAGAAAACAAAAGAAAGAAAATAGCGTTAATAAACGATAAATACCATCTCCCAGAATTACTTCACACCGTCTCGATGTGAAAATAAATCAAGAAAAAGGTAAAACAGACACAAAGAAATGAAAACATAAAAGAAGAGAAAAACTTATCGGTGGATTGCATCCCACCAAGCGCTTGTTTACAGTCATTAGCTTGACTTCGGTCTCATATATTAGTCGGGGTGAGCATGAGAACTTGTTCCAAAACAAGCTCTCCAATCAGTCATCTTCAGCTTCAGAACTTTGCTCATCATACCTTTCACAGCTTCTTCACCTTTCTCTTTAAACTTTGGTGTGAGAATAACTCTAACCTTTGAGAAAAGTTTCGAAGTTCCTTTGCACTTCACCTCATACTCAATCGCATCTCCAACAAATCTCTTAGATACCAAACTCATATGAGAATATTCCTTGATCCTTTTGCTCTTCACCTTCCAATGTACCTTTGCCTTTTTACTTGCTTCTTTAACAATGATGTGAGGGTCTCCATCCACGACTTTCTTGATCTCACTCTTACCATCAAGTTCTCTCGTTGTCTCAATTGGCAGCTTCTCTCCATTGATAATGGTAATACAAGATGCAAGTTTGGTTGCTTTATTAGTGGGTATAGCTTTGTAGAAGACCTTCTTGTCAATATTGGAGAATGAGACTCTCTTATTAGGCAAATCTACAACTGCACCCACTGTGACCATAAATGGTCTTCCAAGAATCAAAGTCATATCAGAATCCTTGTTCATCTCCACCACCTGAAAATCAGTAGAAACTAGACAGTTTCCTACTTGAACATATAAGTCATGAATGGTGCCTTGTGGAATCGTAGTGGAAGAATCTGCAAACTTGAGAGATATCTGAGCAGGTCTCATATCAGCAATCCCGAGCTTCTCTACAATAGCCTTATACATGAGGTTTATAGAAGACCCATAATCACAAAGAGATTCTTCAAAGTCAACTCCTGAAATGGAGCATAGAGCAACAAACTTCCTAGGATCTTCTACCTTGGGCAATTTCTTCATACGTGATGGTGTATTCCTTGTTTCAATAAAGAGTGCTTTGACGACTGTAAGACTTTCTTTGGTATCTCTAGAAAACTTTTGATATACATGATCGTCTCTAAATGCATCTTCAAACGAGATATCAGGAGAAAGCTCTCTCACCATCTATGAACTCAGCTAGCTTCTTTTTATCAATATGATTCTTCAGCCCTTGTGGGTATGGGATTCTAGGGATGTATGGTAATGGTTATGCGTAGACGTAGTTTTGTCTGTACCAACATCAATCGGTCTTAGGACATCCTCAATACGCACGTTTTTCTCCTTAGATTCCGCAGCTTCCTCTACTTCTTCCCATTTTAGCAGCGCTGGTCCTCGAAGTTCTCAATATGGTCCATCGAGTTCTCAGAAGCTAGACCATAAAATAAATGCTGCTTTACAAGGTCTATGATCTGCGGCTTGATCTCATAGTCTTGTCTGTTGATAGGAGGCGGTCTAATGGCAGCATGGTTCGTGTAAAATGCGTGTAGAGTATCAATGTCTCCAATGACACGAGGCTAAGGCTGCCTCAGATTGTTAGCAGGTGCAGGTGCATATTCACGAATGTGAGGATCCTGTTGAAATTGAGGTGCGTTGTGTTGTCCATGGAGGACTACATATGGTGGAACCAAACCCATGGGATCCTGAATACCCTGATTATTGCCTGCACTAGGTGCATTGATGACAACAGGAGGTAAAACTTGCTGATTGTTGTTGTTGTTATTATCACCCTTCTCAGCCTGTTCCAACCTGGCTTTTCTGTTTTCTCGTTTTAGTCTCACTAACTGTTGGTTGTCAAGTGATATCAGATCTTCACAGGCTTTGCTTCTTCTGGTCATGCACCTGAAACACACAAGATAGAGAAAAGAGAACGAATTAGTAACTTAAAAAAAAATCTTAGACTAAACTCTAGTCTTAAATCTATATGTAATGCTATTGGTCCCTGTCAACAGCGCCAAAAACTTGATACACAGAGTTTTAATCCTAAAAATATCACTGCAAGTGCACAACAAACGAAGTAGTATTTCAGAGATCAAATCCACATAGACCAAGTGTTACTCAACAAATCTATGAGAGTAAAGTAAAGATAAGACAAAATATGGGTTGTTTATTTTGTTGCAAGGAAAGTATTAAGAAAATTGATGTAAACTTATGAATTAAAAGTATCGGGCATCAGGGAATTCGCAGAGATTCAGACATGAAGAAATAAATAAATCATTAGGGAAAGCATTATTAATCATTCTTGAACTCGAATCATGAAATCAAATTGACCTATTGTCGTAATATTAATTACTATATCTAACAACTTAGAATTCTAAACTGTCATTTGAATTTAGGAGATTAAACATGCATTATATTCAAGTTCGATATGTTCACAAAAACACCCTAACATCAGCTTTAGTTGGCTAGGGATACTTTACTCATCTTGGTTCTTTCAGGCTTTTAACCAAACACTTTTGGTGTGTTAAACAACTTAAGATCAGAAACTAGGTAGCTAATCAAGTTTTAGCAATAAGAACAACCTAGATAAAGAAACCAAGTTATCAATCCCTAAATCAACATCCTAATTCATCAAACCCTGAAATCCCTTTGAAAACCCTAAAACCTAATTGGAAAACTACTCAGACATGGTAGAAATCAAAGCAAAATAAGAAATAATGAAAGACATAATAGAAATCAATAAAATAAATAAGAGGGTTTAGAAATCTTCTCCAAATTGTCAATAGTGTTTAGAGATCTTCTCTCAAAGCTTAGAAAGAGAATAAACTAAAAGTATGAATAAAAATAAAGCATAGCCTCAAAAAGTGGCTTAAAATAAGTTATATAGGTCTAGGGTCGGATTTGGTGGAGTTTTGATGATTTTGGGGCAAAAAAAGAAGTTCAGGGTTGCTTTTTTCGTCTGGGAAGTAGAATGATCGATCCAATGAGGGATGGATCGATCTGGTTCGGTCTCAAAAATTCATGTGCGCCAGATGTATTAGGATCGATCAATCCAGATTTGGATGGATCGATCTTTCTCCTTATGGTCTCGTCTCCTGCACATGCTTCTTCTATACGCCAGATTGACATGTTTTCACGAAAAATGGCATAACTTTATAACCGGTTATCGGAATGACTTCAAAACACTGCTAAATGAAAGCTAACTCAAGTGGCTATCTTGTCGCCAAATTTTATCTCAATCCAATCTAGGGAAACCTTTCAAAGAATATAAAGCTTCAGAAGTTTTAGCATAATCTCACATCTTCATATGCCCAATTGTGCTACTACAAAAGTTTTGCAACGCTTTTGCTACTATTTTGCGACAAAATTTTCCTCGCAAAAATTCAGTTAGTTTTAAAAATACCCACCTAACTCATCCCAAAACAGTCGCAATTACTACAATGATCAATGAAGTCGCATTTGCTACTACATGATCCGTTCGCAAAGTTGCGACCGATTTGCGACGAAATAAATTTTGCGACGCATTTTTTCTATGAACCCATGTCGTCGCAAATGACCTTGTATTCTTGTAGTGATTACTCAACTCTCGCATGCAATCAAGCAGTTAAAAATGCAATAACCATTCAGGTTTGGTTAATGTTTACAAATACTCTATAAGTCAACTCTCGCAGCTTACATCGTCATGTTGGAACCCGTTTTTGACAAGTAGCTCATGTCAACTTTTTGGTCATGTTTTCGGCCAATTCTAGTGGCGGAATGATTAGATTATGAGTGCGTTGGATTCTTCGCAGTGAGCACTATATTGTGGTGTATTCACATGTTAATATCAGAGTTGAATTGAATGAGAAATAGAGATCCAAAGTGGGTAACTAGGAAAGTTTTTCAGCTTGAAAACTTGATGAAGTCTCAAATGTCCTACATTGGAAGTTAGGGTGAAATTTCTCTTGTATATAAAGTGGAGAACTCATAACAAGGTTTAAAAATCTGTGTATACTTTGGTGTATTGGAGAAAAGAGATACCTAGACCGGACTTCGGTTTTGGGCTTCATAATTTGGTAAATGGGCATTTGGCCTAAAAGATTACTTTTTTGCCCAATTTGTTGGCCTTTTTGTGTTGATTAAGTAAACAAAATATATTCTCCTTGATATTGAGTTTTATAACGTCAAATTCAATTCATAAATTTAAGAAGAAAATCATATTCTCTTGTCTCCTCTTTATTGCTCCTTTGAACAATTTTGGCTATATAATCAAGCCATCATCTTCTCTTGGAAGATATCCAATTAATTCACATAGCAAAAAACAAACAACAATCTCCTTCTTCTTCTTCTTTCCTTTGTTTTTGTATCTGAGAGTGCAACACAATTTTTAGGGTTCGACAGTTGTTGATTTCGAGTGTTGCGAGACAACAAAATCATAAGCAGTTTTATCCTGAGATTCTTGAGTGTATCAAACCGGCACACTATGCACGTTTAAAGAATTAAGGAAAGATCTTTCTCCCTGAAACAATAAAAACTCTAAAAATATGTTATGGTGGCTGTGAATTTAGTGGCTGCCCTCACACAATAAGAAAATGTGTATTTATAAGTGTTGAGAAGTTTTTAGGTCTTCTAGGCCTTTTCCTTTTCGGTTTAAGAAAGTTTGGACATGTTTAGACTTGGTTTGGGCCTTAGGGATGTCAAGGAGAATGGACTGCGGCTAAGAGACATTGTAAGGGTCATGAATCCCGGGGCATGAGCTTGTCTCCCACGGTCATGATGGTCTAGGCCACGGGTGAGGACTCCTCTGCTTCCTGGTTGAAGTCCAATCCAACATGATTCGGAAAAATTGGCATAACTCTTCAACCTCTGATCCAAATGACTTGAAACCACTTCGGATGAAATCTAAGTCTTGTTGCTGTTTCATGTAAAAATTTAAGCTCAATCCATTATGTTTGAGATCTTCAACGAATTCTGAAATTCTGATGCTTCAGATTTGTCCAGAAACTGGTTTTGTTGCCTTTTTGTTCGTTTTGGTCTAAATTGTGTAATTAACCTCTAAAGATACTAGAAACTCCAAAACACTAAAACACCATAAAAACACTTCAAAAAATTTAAAATATTTATTCAATCATTTTAAAACTATAACTAAAAACCATAAATCTGATGTATATCATCCATCTAGATGGTATTTGTAAATGTAGACATGGTGAGTGGTTTCACAATTCTGAACCTCATACACTCCTACTTATTCCTCGACAAATTAGCTCCATCATAGGTAAGTAACTGATTTTGATCTACTTAGACAAATCTTGTTTAATGCTTCTATTTAGTGTGGAACGTCGGAGAGACTCTCCTTTGTTTTCGTGGCAACTGGTAGGTCGATTCGATTGATGCTGTAACGTAATTGTACATTGCTAAACTGTAATTTGCACTTTGGTATATGGAAAGACAAAAATGATGACATAATTTTTTTAGTAAGTGTGGGTGTGATTGTACATTAGAAAGGATATGATAAAATGGGTAAAGCTCGTGATATTGATTTCATCTGCTCTGTTCTCCAATTGTTGACAAATCCTTTTAGCTGAAGTCTAAGAAAGCGAAAGAACATGCAGATAAAGTTGAGCTTGGGCCGGGCATAGTGTCTTGTTCACTCTTTCGTTCCTTTGTTAATTTTGTTTTTTAGCAACATTTATTCTTTTTCTCTTTTCTCTTGTTAACATTATGTTTGGAATTTGTTAGTGAGAAATAAAAAAAGAAAATCAGGTTTTGAATCTTTAGAATTGTTCCGTATAGAAGATAAGTATCCCAAGTAAGATTAAACTTGTATATTTGACAAAGCATCATTATAATTGCAAATTTTGAAAAATTGAATTGCGTTAGTAATAATCTGAAATTGAAATCTTTTTTGAATTCGTAGGTTTGGGTTGTGAGGAAAAACACTACGCGGACCATTCAAAATTAATCTTCGTTAAACGAATGATTTCATCAGAAGAAACGTAATATTGGGTTGGTAAGTATTGGAATTATTCACATAAAATAAAATAAAATTGAGTTAAGGTTAGAATTTGTGGGTTTTCAAAAGTCACATACACACAACTTACAACACCGTTTGTTGATAAGAGTATATCTACCGTAGAACCTCTATAAATTAATAATTACTATAAATTAATCAATTATTCCGGTTTTAAGTTGGGCCAGTGTAAAAATTAAAGAAATTCGATAAAATAATAAGATAATAATTTTTTTGAAAATCTTATGTAAAATATGGTCCCAATAATAATATAAATTAATAATTATAAATTTTATATGCAAATATATAATACATATATATATATATATATCTAAGATAATTTAGTAATGTATGACTCTAGTGTTATATATTTTCTTCTTAAAATTTGAATCTTGTTGGAATTAATCTCTAATTTTTTTTTATTGCATCAAAAATTTATGGTGTTGTCATCTTGATCTTCATCCAATTGAAGAATTCTAGACGTGATAATTGTTTTCTTATGATTAAATACTTCTAAAAGTATTGTTAAATCTCGTTTTCAACTTTTTCATCAATACCAAGAATTGTAGTCGCAATTTTTTCTCATTTTCATATGGATAGTTAAAGAGGCTATTAGCATCCATCTTATTCTGATAACCGAGATTATTAACATAATAAATATGTAAATAATATATAAAAAATTTTAAATATTTAAAAAAAAAAATAATTTGCATGAACTTTTAGTAAATTTTTTATTTTAAATAAAGAAATAATTTCAAAAAATCATGGACTAGAACAATCACTCTATAAATTAATATTTATTAATTAATCGATTAATTAATAACTCTATAAATTAATAAATTTCTAGAGTCTCAAAATTATTAATTTATAGAGGTTTTAGTATATTTACACATGAATAATGAACAATTAAGTTATTATCTTATTGTAAATTCTAGGGTCTAATACGAAACTGTAACTTAAGGATGCATGTTTGTTGAAGAAGTACAATTGCTGTTAAAAAAATGGTACAATTAACCAAGATATAAGAAAATGATAAGAGTGTGATTGTAGATTCTACACTGGTTTATGGTTTTTGTTTCTCAAAAAATTATTTTTTTATCCAACATGATTTTGAAAAAATAGATTTCCAAATTTTTAGGGAAACTAGTTTTTCCTCATTTTTACTAATTCCTACACAAAAACTAGAATCTCCATTTTTTGGGTTTTTGCCAAGAAATTGTCGAGAATGTTTATTTTATTTCATACATATATGTTTTTTTCTATTTTTTTTGGCAAAAAAACAGGCTATTTTTAGCCATAAACAAAATGTATTTAAAAGACAAATCTCCACACATCTACTACATGTATGGTGTTTTGTACTTTACCATATATATGATATTTTTTTGTTTATGATGTACTTTACCACAGGTATGGTGTTTTGTTTATGATGTTACATTGTATTTTACTATATAAACATATTTTATAAGTCAGTATTTAAAAAAAAATATTACAAAAATCAAAAACTAAATAAAACACCATTTAAGTTTTTGAAAAACTAAAATCTACTGCAAAATCAAAAACCAAAAATTCAAAAACCAAAAATCTAAAAACCAAAAACTAAAAACTAAAAACCAAAATCTAAAATCTAAAAACCATACAAACGATCAAAGCCAGCGACAAAAAGAGAAAGGGACAAAAAGAAGAAGAGTTATGGAAAATTTTAGGGCGATTATTTTATGGTTACATAACTGTCGTCTCTCTCTAGAGAAGGTTTGAATTCAAGACGATGTGGAGCAGTTTTTGGATCATCTCCAGTACGCGGACATCTCTGATGTGGGATCTCAACCACTGCACGATGAAAAATCTATGATTTGTAGATCGTGGAGTGAATCCTATTTATATGATTGCCTTGAGATGATTATCTCTCATCGCAATCCAATTTCTAAATCTCATATCGATTCACTTATTCGATTAAACAAATTTTAGAAAATAATGGCTGAGAACCTTTGATATAAGATCGGAATCCAACTCTCTTATTCCACACGATGATCAAGGTCTATGGCTTGAATGGATGATGAGTGAAGCTAGAGATGAGGGCGAATGGTTGCTCATTGATCCCACAAGTAACACACGAACAAGAGAACTTGATTCCACAAGCAATCTGATATGTAAGTCAATAGAAAATAAGTGATTTCATACTTAGATTCTAGAAACAAGAGAACAAGGAATCCACCTATGAACTCTAATGAACGAAAGACACAAAGACACATTTTATAGACAAAATAATACTTGACTAATTTTCAAAGAAGAAGGGTGATTTTACAAATGGGAACGAACTGAGCTTATATAGGCTCGAAAATAGTGCTATCCTAACGTCTAAAAGTTTAAACAAAGAAACAAAGAAATCAAACTTAATGCATATGGCGTTGAACGAGATTGTGGTGTCTCGACCAAATAAGAAAACTTGGAGTGACCACTTGTATCTTGAGAGCTGGACGATATATCCATGTAAGGAGAGTCTCTTGAGGGTGTATAGCCTCCCAAATTCGTGCTTGCCAAGTTGTGGAAAGGGAATGAACCGGTGAAGATTGATTGCTCCAAGTGTGAATGCTCTTGGCACCAGATATGGAAAGGGTTGAGGTATGAACATGCAAGATTGAATTCTCCTGATCCAATGGCTGAAAATAAATCTTGACGTATTCTTAGAAGCCTCTAGTTGAAGTAGAGATCCTTCTGGACGCCAAACATATGATTGAAGTCTCTCAAAACATATGATGGGGCATGGATGGTGTTTGGAGATTTTTATGAACTTGTCTAATTTTGCTTCT
The DNA here is from genome assembly GCA_900406555.1 of Pseudoturritis turrita. Classification (NCBI taxonomy): domain Eukaryota; kingdom Viridiplantae; phylum Streptophyta; class Magnoliopsida; order Brassicales; family Brassicaceae; genus Pseudoturritis; species Pseudoturritis turrita. The sequence continues at coordinate 188,764 of OVBL01000064.1, forward strand.
CTAAGTTTCGTCACGTTTCCATTCCCACAAAATCTCGTCCCGAAGTCATGTTTCTTAGCTCTATAAAAATATCAAATTTTTTATTTATAACTAATATAAACATGATAGTTAATATATACTAATGCAGAACAAAATCATTGAATTTAGAAAAGTAATTTGCATATAAATGTAGGAAAATATGACCAATTGGAGGATAAATTTTACAAAATAGGAAAATTGAATAGGTAAACTAAGTTCAAACTTTATATTATTTAGTTGTATTAAATTTATATTTTTAAGACACCACATTAGGAAAAAGTAACGATTAATGTAACGACACATGTCAATCTCTCATGCGATGATTTGGCGCAATATAGAGAGGGCTCACCTCCTTTCATATATATGACTAGATTTTGACCCACGCGTCAAGCGCGAGATAATAATACTTGAACATAAAAAATCATGATTTTTTTTAATATATCGAAGAAATTAGAAATAACAAGATTATGTGGTACATCTCCCATGTTGATAAATATATTTTACCTTACAAAATTTAATTTGCATGACATTTGGCTTGGATGTAAGCATTTTTGATAAATCGAATACGTATGAGATTATTGGTCATCTCAAACTTATTTGAGTTCACCAAACCAAAAAATAACGCGTTAGTATGTACAAATCTTTTAAAATAAAAAGCAAAGAAATAATTAAAATGTAAAAACTAATGATTTTTCGAAATTCAATCATTATTTTGTTGTTTTCAATTTATTTTGTATGAACTGTTTGGATTTCGGTAATATTGACAACTTGTTCATATGGTTGATAGTTTTAAAAGCTACAACAGTTTGATTGATAGCAAACAGAGCAATGATTCTTGTATCTTCTTATAATAGAAATTGTCAAAATCTTTAGATATATATATGTATATATATTTCTACCGATAAACCTATAGTATTTTTCTGTAAAAATTATAAAAATATTATATTTGTAAAGTTATATGTTTATAACAAAATTTCAAATTTAATTAAAGTAATATGGATACAATTAAGCGATATTAAAGAAAATAATTGTATGATCAATCATATTTCAAATATAGTATCCAAATGGACATTAATACAACTTTTATAAACTAAATTTAAAATACCATCGGTAAATAATTCATCGTTAAAATATTATGTTATATAATATTTTAAATATTACGATTTATTTGGGTTTAAATTTGTAACACACGTATTTGTGGAGTTATTTTAAAATTTAATGAGAATATGTAGAGATTTCCACCATAACATATAGAATTAATTAAAATATTTTGATTGGTTAATTTAATTGATGTGTTCTTTAATTTTTATTTTAATTGATACATAATTTTTTTCACTTATATTTTCTCAATAAAGGATTTATACTATTTGAATAGCTATTTGTTACAAAAATGAAGCAAAAAAGACTATTGGATGTTGATCCGCGACAGGCCCAGCTTAGTTACCCAACGGGCCAGAGGTTTTGTTAAGGGCACGGGATTGTTAGGGTTTTATATAGATAGAGTCACTCACACCGCAGCTATCTACACCTTTGCTTCTGCTCATCCGGCGGAGTAACCCTAGATTTCTTCCGTCGGTCCAACAATGGGTACGGATCTGTGCTTCTTTGATTACTTGTCGGTGTTAAATGTTGTTGATTCTAGAATTTGAGATGTTCCCTCGTTTTTCTTAGGTATTTCTCGTGATTCCATTCACAAGAGGCGTGCCACTGGAGGCAAGCAGAAGCAATGGAGGAAGAAGCGAAAGTGAGTTAGTTTTTCTTAGATTTCAGATCTCTCTGTTTTTCCTGGGGCTTTTGGAGTTTTATCATCTGTTTTATAGAACGATTGTCTTATTTCTGATACTTTAGTTTTGCGGTTTTGGAGCCATGGAGCTTTTGATTTTGCTCAATGTCTTTGGTTTTCTGATTTGTTAAATTGTCTGAAAAAAGGTATGAGATGGGAAGGCAACCCGCCAACACCAAACTTTCGAGTAATAAAACCGTTAGGAGAATCCGTGTCCGTGGAGGAAATGTCAAGTGGCGTGCATTGAGGCTCGACACAGGTAACTACTCTTGGGGTAGCGAGGCTGTTACACGCAAGACTAGAGTCCTCGACGTGGTGTACAATGCGTCGAACAATGAACTTGTTCGTACCAAAACTCTGGTTAAAAGTGCCATTGTTCAGGTTGATGCTGCACCTTTCAAGCAATGGTATCTCCAGCACTATGGTGTTGAGGTTGGCCGCAAGAAAAAAGGTGCAGCTCCTTCTGGCAAGAAAGAAGCTGAGGTGAGACTCAATCTTGTCTGTTTTCGCTCTGCATCATTTAGTATTGATGTTTGTTTTGTGGTTGCTATAGGAAGGTGAAGAGGCAGCTCCTGCTGCTGCCGCTGCCCCCGAGGACGTTAAGAAGAGTAACCATGTTGCGAGGAAGCTGGAGACACGTCAAGAAGGCCGAACTCTAGACTCGCACATAGAAGACCAATTTGCAAGTGGTCGTTTGTTGGCATGCATCTCATCGAGGCCTGGACAGTGTGGTCGTGCTGATGGGTATTCATCCGTTGCTTTCATCTTCTCTAATCTCTTTGAAACCGTGTCGGCTCTCTAAGTAGATAAAATTGTTTGCCATCTCATTGTTCAGATATATCTTGGAGGGGAAAGAGCTAGAGTTCTACATGAAGAAGATCCAGAAGAAGAAGGGCAAGGGTGCCGCATAGTCTGTCCGAATATGTTTTGATTTTTCATTTGTCTGAAATCCGTTGGTCCATGACATTTTGGTGAACTCGATCAGTTTAAGACATTCTCCTCCACTTCAAGTTCATCTTAGGTATCCAATTTGAAAGTTATATCAGGGTACTTTAGTGCACTTTTTTAGAATAAATAAAAATTTCCCCTAGGCCATGCTATCCAATGATCTTGGAAAATGGTAGTGTAATGAGAGGATTGTTGACAAATTTAATTTAATTCAATAATAATTGCAATAAAGCCCTACGGAATGATCTAATTGTTCCCCTTAGTCATCGGGTTGAGCGAGCTTTTGTATTGAAGTTCCCATCTAAATAGTTTTTCGTCAAGTTCATGGAAGGATTCAATCAGCGGAAGTCATCAATCAATGGCAACGTAACGTAGTAAGCACTGTAATACCTTCTTACGAAGTGATCCCAAGTGTTTCTGCAATTGTTGTGCAAACCATTTTCTTAGTCACTGGGTTGAGCGTGCTTTTGTTTTCATGTTCGCATTTTTTCAGAAAAATTCATGAACTAAATTATATTGTCCGTTTAATACACGAAGTGAGAAAAATCAAAAATTTTACACCCTCGAATTAACGGACATTAACACGATAAACTGAAATTACAAACGGTGTTAAAGTTCAAAAATATGTGATTAAAACAAATTTTTTTAAAATTCTTAAAAATACATCAACTAAATAATAACTACCAGAAAAATACACATACTTTTGTGCTTCCCGAACAATACATGAACTATTAAATTTTTTCTTATTAATACTCATACTAACAAACCGTGAAAACTTGGCATCCGTATTTTAACGAATGTTAACCCGGTAAATTAAAACGACAAAACTGTCTTTGTTGTTTTTGCCAAGCTCCTCCTGTCACATGCCTTGTATAGAGAAAGAGTTTAACACCACTTGTGAACATTGCAGATTGGTAATGAATTTACGGGATTGTAGAGTTTAATCATTTGTGTGTCTAGCTTATATTAGATTGAAACTTTTCCTCTTTAATACCCATACTAACTGTTGGGTTAGCGTCTAACGATGCAAAAATAGACGATGATGGTCGCATGTCGCTGACACAACGACTTTGAAAAGAACATGATCTCTCTTAGTTATTTGGAATAGAAGTTGAGGACACTATTAGGTTTATTAAAAAAATTATTAGTCACGTATTTATAACTTAACAATGTTCCTCATTTTTGTTTATCGGGTTAACGTCCATTAATATACAAGTGTCAAACTTTCACAGTTTGTTAGTGTGAGTATTAATAAGAAAATTTTTAATAATTCATGTATTTTTCGGGGAGCACAAAAGTCTGTGTATTTTTCTGGCAATTTTTTATTTAGTTGGTGTATTTTTAAGGAACTTTTTAAAAAATTAATTAATCACGTATTTTTGAACTTAACACCGGTTGTCATTTCCGTTTATCGGGTTAACGCCCGTTAATTCGATGGTGTAAAACTTTCGATTTTTCTCACTTCATGTATTAAACAGACAATATAATTTAGTTCTTGTACTTTTCGGACAACCGAAAAAATTCGTGTATTTTTCTGACATAAATTATGTAGTTGGTGTATTTTTCAGGGGTTTTTTACCTTGTTATTTTATTGGCTATCTTTGATATATTAAAAGAAAAACATTTGAGTTCTACGTGACTGCTCCACATTTTTATAAGTATTTTAAATTTTTTTAATTACATAATTTATAAATATTTATTGTTTATATCAATTTTAAAAAAATTATCATTAATTAAAATAAAAAGTCATTTAACTATTTCCAAAAAATATTTAATATCCAATCAAATTGAATAAACAATTTGATATCATATTAATTAGTTTTAATCAATATGTTTCACCTTTTATTTATTTTTTATCTTATTTTTGTAATATATTGAATCATCACATCATCCATATAATTTAAAAATATTTAGATATATATATATATATATACATATATATATATATACACATTATGCTTCGAATTTAAAAAAGGAACATATATTACTCAGTATATGAAAAAGAAAATTGTATTAAAAATCTCACATTGGATATCCTGATTATTAGTAGTCTAGAAATACATTATAAAAAAAAAACTAAAATGATAGAGAAACTATAAAAGCAGAAACTCTAACTTAATAGATATCTAAATTAAATGTTTATTTAGGTTCTTTAACGGAACCGCGTAATAATACCGAATAGAATAAGAGTAATTAGAGTCCATAGCAAAAGATTATGCTATATTGGCAAACTAACCATACACTGTTTATTAATTTATATTCCCATTTAGTCCTTACTTGAGCTAATTGACCATAATTAATAATTATATAGTTTTGTTTTCTTTTCATCTCTTTTTTCTTTCAATGTCTGTTGGTAATAGACGAAAGCTTCAGACATAACAACACTTTCTCAATCTCTCTTTCTCTCTCTAAGCAATTAAGCAGAGACACCGTGATAATATGAGCAGATAGAAAAGGAGGATCACTTATTGTTTCATCTCATGAATCCCTCCACCGACCAAGCTTTTTCCGCCGCCGACGAACTACCTCCGCTGTCTCAACTGCATCACCTATCGACATCATGCGATCTTTACCCAGTCGAGCGCATCTCTGATTTCTGCTCTTTCTGTCTTTGCAAACGCCTCTCCATCTTAAATCACAACGATGCTCCACCGCCGCCGTGTCTTCTTCCCGAAAAATGAAAAATAACCTAGAGAAGAAGACAATGTAATACAAGCATCAAGCCGACAAAGGAAGAAAGGTGATCATTTTTGAACTAGGAGATTGGGTCTTGCTGCACATGAGACCGGAGAGATTTCCTAACCAGAGAAAGTCCAAGCTATCCCCACGTGGAGATGGACCATTCAAAGTCTTGGAATGCATCAACATCAACAACAACGCATATCGTCTAGAGCTGCCAGGTGAGTTAAACATTTCTTCTAGTTTCAACATTGCTGATTTAGGTCATTTTAATGCAGATAAACAAGTTAATGAACAAGTTCTGAGGTCATAACCTCTTCAAGAGGGAGTGAATGATGAGGACACAAGCTCACGTGATCCTGAAGAAGACAAGATTTTCATCATGTACGAACCACCAAAAACAAGATCCGGTATGAGAACCATGAAAGAAGGATTTAACAAGGCAGTGGAGAGTTTACTCAATCAAGAAGAGATAGAGAACGTGGACAAACAACTAGAGACGAGCAATGATGCCCAAGGACATGAAGAATTACTTAAGAAAAACTCATATGCTCTAAATGTTAAATGGCCTCTTTTGAAGACAATCAAAGCCCACACTTTGTTTGTCATCACTCAAGCCCAAACTTAACAAGTATCTTGTCTCTCCAAATCGGTGCAAAACCAAGGTAAGTATTTGAATTCATTTGGTTTGTTATAACTTTCTTTTTCTATTTTGGAAATTAATTCATTAGACTTTTGATTTATTCATTGTAATCTTTTTATTTAAGACGTGTATTTGTAGTTTCCTTTTGTTGTTTATGACCCTTGAATGTCAAAGTCGACGAACTATTTATAAAACTCCCTATGCGACATTGTAGAACACACATTTTTGCCTATTATCAATTAAACGAGTATTTTCTTCAAATCAATTCTTAAACAACGAGATTTCTTCTCTGTTCTTGAGTACATTTCAACTTATTATAGCTCTATCACAAGCTGTGTGGCGTCCCTTGATCCATCTAGTTACTTCACAAACGTTTCATCCATTAGATTAGGTAAATAGTGTTGTTTGGCCAGTTGCTTGATCTCCATCAACCTATTCACCTTCGATCCATTACTCTGTCAAAGTAGAGAGTGCCTTGTGGCCAGCTATAGAGACTCCATCAACCTATCCTTATAAGATCACATCCTGATCTTATATCAAGAAGAATCCTAAACCTCTCTTTTAGTTTAAGTTTATTCATCATGTTTTCTACCTATTCTTGCTGTTTTGATTCCATAAACATGTATGAGTAGTCATCTTGTTAGGTTTTAGGGATTCAATGAGTTTTATAATTTGATATTAATTGATGATTGTTTAGGGATATCATTAGAGTCTTCATCTTTATTATTCTCAATGCATGATTGCTTGACCGCGCATCTTGTGATCTGATCTTAGGACAATAAAACCTCAAACGTGCTGCATCTATTTAATTTCATGAACTAGTATCTGATGAGCTATGCGTCTTAACCTACGAAAGTTGAGTTAATGAGTCTAGTGAACTTTATCAGAACCTGAACGATTTAAGCATGCTTTCTTCTTATAATAACCTTCGAGAATTGAGTCTATTAGGTAGTTAAAGCATAGTAGTTGGAGCCACGAGAGTGGAAAGACTATACCTTCGTGTTCTATGTTCTAGATGATTTTTATCGAAATCCCTGAAATCAATCTATTTTATCGTTGCATGATTCTATGCGAATATCCTAATGCCTAACGCTTTTATCTTATTAAATTTACATCTTATTTAATTACTTGCTGTTTTTATTTACTTTCTTAATAATCACCTTCGACAATCTTATATTTTCTTCTACCTTGATTTAATTCATTATAATTCGTAGTGTGATTGACAAGTCCATGTGAATTTGATCCCTTATCTATACTAATTGTGATTGTTGTGCACTTGCAGTTGGTTTAGGTGGAGTGGTAAAACTCGACACACATCAACGTGTCTCGTTACCTTTTGAGGTAAGAGTCAGTTAGATTGATTATTAGGAACACGCGGGTGGCGTTGGTCTTGTTTCCTTCTGAGATAAGAGACGGTTAGATTAAATGTTAGAAATGGATGTTGTGATTGAGATATGATTGTGTGTTATATTTATGTACTATGTGTGTTGCGTGTATTGATTGGTTGAACTGTATTCTATGGATTGTGAAGCCTTAGAGTCCATCCTTACTGAGTATTTCATTTCCTCACCCCCTTATTTACTTATTCACAAGTGAGGATAGTTTCTTTTTAGTGTCAAGCGCAAGTCGGATTAGTCGGTGGAGATTTACCCGAGACGGGGTCTCTCACTTAATTATGTTACCCTGGAAAAAGTCCAAGTATTGCACATCTTATAGTTTGCTTTAGCCTTTGTATGTGTATGTAGGCCTTTAAAGAGAAGTGGAAGTTTCAGCATGGAGAAGTAGAAAATGTGGTTGTTATTAAAGAACAAACGTACCTGAGTTTAGTTTTTCCATGTAATTCTAATAAGCAGGATAAGGCTGAGGATGCCAACAGAATGTTGAAACAAAAGCTGAGATAGACAACAGAATGTTGAAACAAAAGCTGAGGTAGACAAGGGATGTGGAAACAACGTTGGCCATTGTGAAGATATAGATGTTAAAAAGCAAAGGATGTGATGGAGAAGGCTGAATGGGCTCGGATTGGCAGAACTGATGAAGGCAATGATAAAGTGAAGGCATGAAGATGGTCTTAGATGCTCTTGGCGTCAACATAGCAAAGGTGAGTAGCAGATTATACAGACGAAGAGAGTATGAGGTTGCGGTATTCTCCTAGAGCCCAAATGGGGAATATGTTTCTATAAGCTGAGTAACTGATCATACAATTTCGATTAAAGACTCCTAGTATCTCCTGACAAAAAACAAATATAATTAATCAGGTTGGTAAAGACAAAACCTGCCTATGCATATAAACCATTTTGACTCACCTGTTGTGGATAATCTCCGTCTTCCATCTGTGAGTTGATCAGCGATTTTGCCCCACAGTGCAATGGCATGGGGTCTCTACTAGCCTATGAAAACCTAAAGCATGGGTTAAGTGCATCTTAATTGCTAAACCAAAAGGGCTTTCTAGAAAAAGCTAACCTGTCCTGCTTCAATGAGAGCCAGAATTGCCCATGATGTGTTCACGATATGCGATCTGTTCCCTGGAAGATTGGTGTATACTTTGTTTTGGCATGAGAGGTAGCTCTCTCCCCACCCACCACAAGAAAGTTGTTTGGACAGAAAGAAATCACAAGCCTTTCTGATACAAAGACTGGTCTCATATGTTTTACCAGCAGCCAACAACCCTTTACTCCCAAACCATGTCGCGTAGGTGAAGCACACTCCCCACGACCCGTACCTGCAAAGTTATCAGCTCACCGTATGGGAAATCACAACATGTATGAAAGTAAAGACCAACTACTGAATACTCACCATGAACCATCAGGAAGCTGTGTTTTCTCAATAAACTCAACTGCTTTGTTGATGCATCTCAGTATCTCTTTCCTCTTGTATCTTGGATTGATCCTTGTGAACAACACGAGGCCTTGGATTGCAGCCGATGTGCATTCTACGTACCTGTAGATTTTCCAGCCTTTATAAAAACAAAAAAAACTCTTGTAGAAAATAAAATTCACGTAATACTAGCTAGCTCTCATCTTACTGATAATCTATGATGATATCCCCAAAAGTCTCCGATGGATTGATCACCTGATACGCATATCAAGGCACCGAATGAAATCAAAGTCCACTTATCGTGTCTTGAATAGGAACATAATAAGGAAGAAATGGTTAAACCTCTAGCCAAGGATATGATCTAGTAAGCTCGTACGACGCAAATCCCCCATTCTTGTTCTGGAACAATTAAACTCATAGCAAATGTATGATATATACAAGTATACCAGTAATGATAAGATTTGTCAAAAGTATACCTGTAATGATAAGATAAAGTTAACAGCATCAAATAAATGCTCCTCAGGCATGGCTTCTCCAACCAGACTAATCGGCATCTGCGACAGTAGCAATGCCGCCTACAACAAGCAAAAAAAATGAGCAAGTGAGCAAAACTCGTGTAAGAGTTGCAGAGATAGGTCAGTAACCTTCAAGGCTTCAGCAGTACAGTCAGAAACAGGCCATGGATTGTCTGCAGTGGAGAAACCCCATCCTCCCTTGCGCGAGTGTCGGTACCACAACTCCGGATGTCCACAAATATTTTTCCTTATCTGTTTCAGGTCATAAATTAGTCAAAGTATTCAGATCATATATATAATGATCAATAAGGTTAAGTGAAGAAGTACTACTTGAGTGTTCTTGATGTAGTTATGTGCTCTCTTAAGCATCAAGCCATACTCATCTACCAAATTCGTCCCCAAAATTGCTTGGACCGCTAAGGTCACATCCCACAGCTGAGATCCATTGTATCCCTAAATAAACGTTGTTATACATTTGGAATGTGAAAAGAAAAGAAAAACAAGATTGGGATGGTACCTGCATTTTCATTCCATCTTCAGCCACCCACAAATAGTCTTTGATCCGCGAGAGATGGCATTTAAATGCTTCGGAATCTGGAGCATCGACCCAGCAGCAAACCATATTCAACACCTTCAATCCGATACCAAACACAACATGGTCTCAGCAAAAATAGTAATCACTAGATCATTGAGAAGAAGCTATATCTACAATATACCTTGTTGACAGGACCGATACAAATATAGTGGCTGTTTTGGTCTTCATACCGAATGTGCTGCATCACTGTCTGAAGAGCCCTGTCTCTCAACTTAGAAAATGGCCATCTCCCAAGAAGAGGCTCTCCCAATTTCTTCAGACAACTCCACAGGACCTCTTGAATCTTTGGATGTGGATAGTACAAATCCTCCTGCATTTATGTATAAATGCACCAAAATCTAATAACAAACAGTTAAAACAAATGGGTTTTACCTTGGCGCATTGATTACGAGTGGTGTCCCAATCGATATGGTGATAAGGAACAGTGTAGAGCTCTCGTCGAAGGGACAAGATAGTTCCATTGATCCGACAAACAAATCTTCTTCCGTATAGATATGACATTGGAAGATAAACCATCCTGCAATGGCACCACATTCGGCCTGGATGAAAGGGAAGAATATAAGGAAGAAGCCATAGCTCTGGAGGTAGAGGATTGCTCCCACTCCATTCATAAACACCAAGAACCTGTTTCATAACCTCACAAATTAATTCGGCACAAAACCATAATAATTAAGATTGTGTTTCTTGTTAACGTACTGAAAGCCAGAGCTTGCCCCAAGAGGGAATAAAAGTGGCGCCACCACCGTGGTGAATCCAACGTCTAGCTGTTTCCATGGCTCCATCTCCACCGTCCATTTCTTCCCCCATCAATCTCAGTGCTACGTATGAGAGAGCCGTACAGAACATGGTGCTGCTCCCTTCTATGTGTAGTCCCCATCCTCCATCTTTGTTCTACACGTTATTTCTTGTGCAAGTTAGTGTTTTTTTTTTTTGTCTTTTTCGCATCAGATTTCTTTACAAGATTCAATATATTTTTTGGTATGAAACCTGATGGTTATAGAGATAACGCCGAATCTCAATTTGATGTTGAACAGTTAAAGTTGCGTCCAAAACTTGTGTGGCATATAAGCCGATAACCTGCGTCCAAAATCATGATCGGTAAGAGTTTACACGATTTTGAATATATATATATATCATCATGAAAGTGATGACTGTGAGTCATGTGTGCTTTTCGAAACGTTCTTCTAATACAAATTACCACTTTTAAAATTCTTTAATTTATATATGCATTTTAAAAGAATTACCAGAGCAGGCAAGAGAAACAAAGGGCCACCATAGTCACCAGGCCAAAAGCCATCTTGTGATTGTAGTGTTGAGTAGAATCTCAAACTTCTTCTTAATGTCACATTCACCACTTGTTCATTTATCTCTTCTCCTCCCTCTTTCACTTTCACTTGTGGAAGCCTCTCCTTTTCTCTTCCTTTCTCTTTCCAACACTAAAGTTCATGTTCATGTTTTCACATCAATCCAACATTTGATACATTATTTTAACAAAATAATTCAATAAGATCAGTTACAAAACCTTAGCACACACAAGGAGTAATCCAGTTTTTACACCTTTCGATTCACCTTGATCATTTGATCATTCTCTCCATGAATATCCATCTGTTTTATCCATTTTAATTTGGATTGAATTGTTTTATATCCACATGCATATAGTATCTACATACATATAATATAACTTTGCCACCATGAATAATAACTGTATTTGAGGAATACATGGCAAAAAAACACATGTACTTATAGAAATTATAACATATCAGATTATTTTTTTCAACTCTTAGCCATTAGAAGACTTTTCATTCACTCACGTAGTCAATATCTAAGATATCTATAACTGAAATTTCACCTGATTTGGATAGGAATTTTTAAGAAAAATTTATGCCAAAATGAACAAAATCTACATTTATTAGTCAAACTTAAAATACGGTATATCATAGTATATTAAGTTGAAAGGAAAATGTAAAAAAGGTACCTGAAACCGGAAGAGAAGATCAGAACTATGCTTAGAACAAAATCGATTAAGAGTAAAGGCGGCACGAAGATCGGAGATGTGATGTCTCTCTTCGGAGGTTCCAAATTGGGCATCGTACTGCCAAAACTGTCTTCCAACATGTTCATTCAGGCTCTCTTCCTCTCCTTCCGACAACTTCAACCTCCACATCTCTTTTCTTTTTCTCCTTCAATCTTGAATGTGAGATTAATATAAAAAATATACTTACAGAGCTACGCTCAAGATGCAAATCAAGATGCGTTTAAAACAGTTACATATATAAGTTGACAGCAATGAAGCATGCAGATTACGAAAATTGGGGATTTATTATCTAATAATATACACTAATTTAGTAAATCACTAAAGTTTTTTAGATATATGTGCTGCGCTTACAAGATTTTATATAAGCAAACTAGGTGACTACCCGCGTTATACGCGGGGATAATAATTTTAAAACAAATTTAATACAATTTGATATTTTGCGTAAGATGGTATAAGTAATTTTCGATATTTATTAAAAATTTTCTTAGATACATGTTTATTTATGAGAAATTTTTAGAAATATACATTTTGTGACGCCCATTTTCAAAAATATACTTTCTTGAAAAGTTTTTCAAAAATATACTTTCTTGAAAAGTTTTTCAAAAATATCATTTTTCAACTTAGCATATAAATACTTATAATTTTTTTTTCATGTTAAAACATAACTTATAAATGTTTATAAACATTCTTTATTTTAATAACTACCTTATGAATGTTTAAAAATTTGAATTTTTATATTCAAAAATGCCACTTTTGGTGTGCCAATTTTCAAAAATACCACAGTGAGTTGTCCATAAAAATGTCACTCATTAAAGTTTTTTTAAACCCTAAACCCTAAAATCATAAACCTTAGAAAAGGTTTTGACCTCTAACAAACTCTAAACCCTAACATAAAATAGTTAACCCAAACATAAATGATATTTTGAGTAAATGATATAATTTTAGTGGCATTTCTGAAAAGATTTTGGAAGGGTGGCATTTTTGAAAAGTAGCATTTACAAAATTTCTCATTTTATAAAAATATATAAAAGGAGTATTTTTGAAAATTGACAACAACAAGTGGTATTTTCGAAAATGGGCATCATAAAAGGGGTATTTTTGAAATTTCCCTCATGTTTATTATCTCATACTACCTCTGTATCAAATTAATTGATGTTTTATAGAAATTTTTTTTATATCAAATTAGTTGATGTTTTTATTGATGTTTTAGAGAAAGTTTTTTTTATATAAAATTAGTTGATGTTTTCATTTTTCTAGGTAAAAATTTATTATCTTTTATGACTATTTGAAATTTACAGTATTTTTGGTGATTGGTTGAATTAATTTTATTTACATAATAAATGATTTTTAATGTAAAAAGTACATTCAATTATATTATTTACGTTGTTTTTTAATGTGTGTGCAACATCCTTAAATATTATTTAAAGTGATATAGTAATGGTGAAAATAAATTTAAATTTTAAATTTTTTGTTTTAGATTTTGGATTAATTTGATTAGTTAATACTTTTTAATTGAATTTTTAAAACAAAATTAATTACTTTTTACCAAAAAAATTTATACTTGAGATGAGTAACACAAAAATATATAAAACAAATACTTTAAGGCATGATAAGAACCATTCATTGGTTGATCAAATTCCATCAAACTACATAGCTTTACGTATTTTTTGGGTCAAATTTCAATATGTAAGAAAAAGTAACAATTAAATGTTTTTAAATCTAGTAATTAAAAGAATTTGTATTTATTTATAGTTCAGTGACAAAATTTGGTAAGTATTTATTTATGGAATATATGATTTTTGTTAATTTCAAATTAAATTTTTAAAAATAAATATAAATTTAGCTATGGAAGATTCCGTAGGAGATTTAATTATGATTGATTTAAATTTATAATCGAAAATTCCTTAAAAAATTTGCCATGTCATTATTTTTTAAGCCAAACCATACTTTTTCAAGTTACGTAATAATTTTTTTGCTGAGAGTGATTGTGAATGTGACACGTAAGCGTTTTCTCCAAAATTCCTTCACAAATAATGTTAAGGGAATTACCAAAAAAAATTATACTTGAGATGAGTAATACAAAAAAAAAAAAAAACTCTCATATTTTAAGACATGATAAGAACCGCTCATTGGTTGGTCAAATTCCATCAAATTTCATAGACGTAATTTTTTGGTCAAATTTCAGTATATAAGAAAAAGTAGCAATAGAACGTTTTTAAATTCGATAATTAAAAGAATAAGTATTTTTTGTTGGATAGTTCACTCACAAAATTTGGTAAATATTTATTTATGGAATATATAATTTTCGTTAATTTTCAAATTAATTTTTTTAAGAAATAAATATAAAATTAATTGATTTTATTTCGTATGAAATTTAATTATGATTAATTTAAATTTATAATCTAAAATTTCTTAAATTTTTTTCCATGTCATTATTTTTTAAGCTAAATCATACTTTTTTAAGTTATGTTAAATTCTTTTGGTGAAAGTGATTGTGGAGGTGACACTTAAGCGGTTTCTCCTAAATTATTTTACAAATAATGCGAAAGGGATTAATGATTAGAATAATAATAATATTGATAATATAGTTATTTTTTGTTGACTTTTAAATAAATCGCCTATTTTAAGACGTCGAGTGCGAGAATGAGCTATTAAAGACAAATTAAATTTGAAGGGATCCGTCTAGTGGGATATAAAGGCATCTTTCTGTAAAAACAATTTAAATTTGATGATGCCGAATCTGAATACCTGAGAGATACTATTAACATAAGTTCCAAAATCAGATTATAATATTTAGTTTCACGGGCTAATGCAACCCAGGTGTTCAAAATGGGATCTTAAAGGCTAAGCTGAAGTTAAATATATTTACCAAAACAAAACCAGTAACAAACACTACAAGAAAGAACATATTTTACCTACCGATCGATTTTTCGATAAAATATAGACGCTTTTCTGATGTATTATCAATGAAAACAAAATTAGTCAAAATTTATCATACTTTCCAACAAAACATAAACGATAATATCCCGTCGGAAATTAACGAAGCATTCTCGACTAAGATGAACGGATCGGTAAAATCTGTTGAAATCACGTCGGACGACGTTTTTATCGATAACCATCTTCGTGAGGTATTGACCACATTTATAACTAATTTCAAATATTAGTTTTATAATATTTTTAAAAATTAATTGCTCTTTATTTTATTATTATTAAAAAGTATTTTATAACATTTTATCACTTATAATGTAAAATATTGGACATATGTATGTGTTAGGCATTTAAATCCAGTATATCTAAAGATTTTGTTATAGTTCTTTTTTTTCTGTCAACTTCATTATATTAAAATCTAGTAACGACTCAAGTGTAAAACTTTGCCAAAAAGTTATCACTTGTTACAAAAGTGGAAGTAAAAACAACACTACAAAGATAAGATAGATGGTTAAAATCAAAGATATTAACCGTGAGCACGATTAGATTGATATCCGAAGTAAGTGCTAGTTCTTTAGCCATTAAAGACGAACGAACGAAAATTTTGAGCTCTTGGTGTCGTCAAGGCCGAACTTTTAAAAACACTCTTCCTAAAGGAGGAGATTGGTAGAACAGATCTCTCCTTCTCGGAGGAAGATGGTGAAAAAAATCTTTTCTAAAAAGAAGAAATTGGTGGAAATGGTCTCTCCAACAAGGAAGACATGTATGGAAGTGATATCTCCCTACGGGAGGAATATGGAATAGAGGCCCCTAATACAATTGGGCTGATATATGACATTATATCCTTTAGCAAAAAACCATCGTCCACATGCCCATGGCCCAAATCCCTTTGGCTCAAATCTCTTTGACCTAACCAAAGGTGAAATGTTGCAATTTCTACCGGTGATACAAAGTCGACGGCCGGAGACACATGGTCGACAACCAGAGCATCAGAGGAGGGGGATTTTCTGGTAGGTACACTGTTCCGGCTTGAGAAAAGTGAACGGTTCTCGCCGGCATCTCGGGAACGGAGAAATGCGGTGGATAGGTTAGTAGCGGTTTTAGGTCTCGCCGGAGGGAGTGAAATCTGGCGACGATACACATGCACGAAGTTAAAGCATGCCAGTTCTCTGGCGCTGTGGGGCTTCTCGCCGCAGCAAACAAAGGAGAGGATAAGTCGTACACTGAGGCATACGGAAGATCTGTAGGAGAACTCGCTGGTGGTCAACAACGGAGGCAGTGGTGGAGGATCCGGGGGATCCACCGGATCTGGAGGCTCCGTAGGATCTGGAGGCTCCGGCGGTTGAAGCGATTTCGATGACACCAAAATAAACAGATCTCGGCCTTGGGCGAGAGAGTCGAACCGAATCGGCAAAGTCCAAAGAGTGGTTTTTGGAGCCATTAGAACTGTACCCAAACCAAAGGCAGAGAACATGAAGAGTTTCACCGGAGGAGTAAACCTAAGACGACAGAGGTTTAAATGGTTCTTCACTAAAAATCGTGAGAAAGTTCTTCGGAGAAGATGGTGAGATCCCGAGAGGTATGACAGAGACCGTGCTTAGAAGAGGAAACGAGCGGAGGATAGCCAGTGACGGTGGTCCATCCTCAAGTGGTGCGCGGCGGAGTGGATTTCGTTATAGTTTAAAAATGATTTATTAGTTATAGAATGAGATAAGTGATGTGTCATAATATTAGAGATTCAACTGATGATATGGCAATTTAATAAGAGATTAGACAATGCTACATAACTATGATAATTTTACGTTTTTCGGATACTAAAAAGGCATGAAAAAGTGAATTTGCATTAACTGATTTACTCACGTATTCTGTGAACATTTTAAAATTTTCGATACTTGAATTGGTAAGGACGCTCATAACTGTTGGCCCGGTATTGTGTGCAAAACCCCATATTTTCTAAGACATACAAAACTGGAATAGTGTATGAGCTAGTGTGTGTATAACAAGCAACTCATTATGCAACATCTCTATATTATACTCTTCGCCATCCAATAGAGTTAATATAAGATATTGTTTGTACAATGCATGAGCTAATGTGTGCAGACAGGCCCGACTCTGAGTCCAAGTTGGGTAAGCCCATGCTTGTGGCCCTTATTTTTATAAAAGAAATCCGGCTCTCAATTCTCAAAATTTCTCTATGGTCTAGTGGTAAAAACAAAACAGTCCAAGCCCCCTTTTGCGAGATCATGAGTTCGAAACTTCATATCTTTTTTTTTTAAAAACATTTTCTTACTAAACCAATTCAAACAAACAAATATTAGACATGTAAAGCAAAACAATTAAAAAATGGTTGACTTCATTACACCCCCTCTAATCTTATCGTCCAAACTATTTTCTCCCAAACTATTAACTTCATCACTAAACCTCCCAAACTTAAAAATTTAATTACTAATCCACCCAAATTATTTAATTCTACATTACTAATAAAATTATGTTAATTGCATTTAATTAGCCAAAATCGCGTTTTATGATTTGCGATTGCCCATATCCGATTTTAAAGACAAAAAGATCCGAATTAAAGACTCAAATGAAACAGAGGTTTCGTAGAAGATCTGGGGAAAAATTATTCATCACAGTGACTCCAAATCTCGTTGGGTTCGTAGAGTTCTTCGTTTAGGGCACACTGTTGCATTATCTAATCATGAACCATACATATTCACAACCAAAAAGTGTAACTGTTGCATTATCTAATAATCTATTTGAGACACGTTCAAAGAAACATGCCAAAATTAGACACAAGTCAACACATTCAAAGAAATACAAAGAAAACCAGACACATTCAATTAAAAAAAAACACAAAACAATCGATTACACGTGTAAAATAACACAAGCTACTGAAAATTTGTGTTGTTGATTCCATTAATCGCTTACAACTTTTATACACCATTTACACAATCTACAATCTCAACTACCGTATCTACCCGAAACAGTTCAATCTTATCTATACAGATTGTTCCACCGTTACAAAACATAATTTAGTTAAGATGTACAGAATATTCAGAGAGAATATCGGACAACACCCTTCCCCCCTCAAGCTGGAGCATATGGATTACAAATGCCTAGCTTGACAACAATAGACTCGAACTCTCGTCTCCCCAAAGCTTTCGTAAACACGTCAGCTAGTTGATCATGAGTGCTGACCTTCCTTATGCGTATGCCAGTCTATCTCGAACTGTTTTGTCCATTCATGAAACACATGATTTGTTGCAATGTAGACTGCCGCTTGATTATCACAATGAAGATCCATGGTTTGATCACAAGATACACCAAGCTCACCAAGCACGCCTCGTAACCATTTAAGTTAGCCTGTGGTTAAGGCCATGCTGTGATATTCAGCCTCGACTGAAGACCGTGATACCACGTCCTGCTTCTTGGTTTTCCAAGACACATATGAATCACCAAGGGTAACAAACCATCCACTGACCGATCGCGTTGTAGTCGGACACCCAGCCCAGTCTGAATCACTCCAACCATGTAACTTCAAGTCACAATCAGACTTGAGAAAAATTCCTTGTCCTGCTATATTTTTCAGATAACGAACAACACGTAAAGCCGCGTTCCAGTGATCTTCACGTGGTTGTTGCATGAACTAGGATAAGCTAAATTCGGCCAAGTTGCGAGCCGGTAAATAAGTCTTCCCACTAACCGCCTATAACGAGTTGCATCCTTTAACAATGGTCCATCAGACAGTGACAAACGATGTTGCTGCTTGATAGGCGACAGGGCTGGCCTTACTCCTAACAGCCCCACTGCACTCACAATATCCTGAATATATTTCCTTTGACACAATAAAATTCCTTCGCTTCTTCTTGCCACTTCGATTCCCAAAGTATTTTAACACTCTGAGGTCCTTCATATGAAAATATGTCCCCAAATATTTCTTAAACTCCACAATTAACTTTGCATCGTTACCTCCCACAATCAAATAATCCACGTATACCAAGACATAAATCTCCGACTTTCCTTTGCGCAGAGAAAACAGAGAATAATCACGATAAGATTGAGAAAAACCATAATAATCCACGAGGGCTGATTGTAACTTGGCAAACCAACCCCTAGGTGCCGGCTTCAATCCATAAATATATTTCTTTAGACGACATACCTTACCAGGATCGTTGGCATGAAAACCTGGAGGCATTTTCATATACACCTCTTCTTCCAAATCATCGTGTAAAAACGCGTTATGTACGTCCATTTGGTGAAATTTCCAATCCCGAGCTGCTCCAACGCTTAGAACAAATGCACCGTCGTCATCTTGATAACAGGTGCAAAGGTCTCATCATAATCTATACATTCTTTTTTATTGTTTTCAAGCACTACTAATCGAGCTTTAAATCTCTCAATTTCCCCA
The DNA here is from genome assembly GCA_900406555.1 of Pseudoturritis turrita. Classification (NCBI taxonomy): domain Eukaryota; kingdom Viridiplantae; phylum Streptophyta; class Magnoliopsida; order Brassicales; family Brassicaceae; genus Pseudoturritis; species Pseudoturritis turrita. Next base: position 208,133 of record OVBL01000064.1, read on the forward strand.
TCAGCTCGATATTTGATCTTGTGTATCCAAATACAACCCAAAACTTTCTTTCCATGCGGAAGCTCTGTTATTTCCCACGTCTCATTAACTTCAAGTGCACCAATCTCTTTCTGCATAGCATCACACCACTCCTTGATCGCAACAACATCACAAAAGTATTTTGGTTCAACTCCTTTAGTGATCGCTACAAAAAATACCTTGTGTTTTGCTGAAAATTTGTTGTTGTCAACAAATTTCATAATCGAATACCCATTATCCTCACAGTTCATATCAACTTCAGCCAGAGTATGCAGAACGTAGTCCCGTAGTTTTGCGGGCACTGTCTTTGATCTTTTTCCACGACCCAAATTTTCTGTTTCCATTTCTTTGTTCTCTGTTTGCTCGGTTTATGCAGCAGGTACAGATTCTGCAGCTGCTGAGATGTTTGTCGTTTCTGCAGCAATCACGACTTTTGGAGCTGCTGCAGATTCTGTATCTGCAACTTCAACTGCTATTACAGGTTCTGCTTATGTAACTGTTGCAGATAGATTTTTTGTTGCAGGTTTTGTTTCCGTTTCTGCAACCACAACTGTTGCAGGTTTTGTCCCTGTTTCTACAACCTCATGTCGTTCTTCTTCTTCTAGTGAAACACCAAAATCAGCCACTTCCTTCATCATTGCATTATGTGTTTCTTCTCTATTTCCAGCAGAGAATGGAAAAGTATTTTCAACAAAAACAACATCTCTCGACACAAACACTTCACCACTACCCAGATCATAAAGACTCCATCCCTTTTTCCCAAAAGGATACCCAACAAAAAGACATTTTCTGCTCCTTGTTTCAAACTTATCTCCACCTCTTCTCTGATTATGGGCATAAACTAAACACCCAAATAATTTGAGATTATCATACTTTGGAGGTACGCCATGTATGACCTCATACGGTGTCTTCCCTCCCAACAATCGACTCGGCGTTCGATTAATCAAATACGTTGCTGTCAACACACTCTCTCCCCAGAATTTGGTTGACAGAGAAGATTGAAAAAGCAATGCTCTCGCCACATTTAGTATGTGACGATGTTTTCTCTCCACTCTTCCGTTCTGCTGCGGCGTTCCCACATAAGAAGTCTGATGTTGAACACCTTGTTCTCGAAGCTCATAATTGAGACATGTGAACTCGGTACCATTATCGCTTCGCACGATCTTGACTTATTTCCCATACTGCCTTTGAACCATTGCCATAAACAATTTCAAATTCTTTCCCACTTGTGTTTTGTCACGAATCAAATAAACCCAAACTGCTCTAGATTTATCATCCACTATTGTCAGAAAATAATAGGAGTTGCACAGAGTAGGATTCGATAAGGCCCCCACAAATTACAGTGAATCATTTTAAAAACATCGGCACTTTTATTATCACTTGAAACGAATACATCACGACACTGTTTAGCTCTTAAACAAGTGTCACAAGTTGAAAAATCCATTGTTCTACTGCCTATAGTAGGAAGGAAATCGAAATTAGAATTTGATAGATGTCCTAACCTTTGATGCCAAATATCTTCAGCACCATCCTTATTCATACGCAAAGCATAAAATTCAGTCACACACCAAAAGAAATACAGTCCGTCTTCGAGTTCACCCGCTCCAGTCAGGTTCTTCGTTAAACGGTCCTGGATTACATATCCCTTATTAGCAATTTGCATCACAAGATCTGACTCAGCAATGAGTTGAGAAATAGATTTCAAATGACATCTCAATTCTGGCACAAACAACACATTCGTAAGCTTAAATCCATCATAAAAAACAACAGTTCCTTTCTTTCTCGCTACACTACTAGAACAATTTGGCAATCCAACAGAGCAAGGTAAAATGTATTTCGAGTCACTAATCAGTTCTTCATAACCTGTCATATGGTTAGAAGCTCCTGTATCAAGTACCCAATCCAAAGAAACACACTTACCATTGAGACGAGAAGATGTTCCTTGTTTTTCATCTAACAACTTGATAATATTTGTCCACTCCTCATTACTCAAGCCCGTGTAGCCATTCTTCTCGGCTTCCTTGCTTGGTTCACCTTCTTCGAGGGTACGGACAGAGACAACATTTGCTCGGAGGTTGCCACGACCACGACCCCCTCCTCTGCCTCCGCCACGACCTCCTTCACCACGACCTCCTTCACCACGACCTCCTTCTTTGGTTTTCTATCCCCATCAAGTCGGATAGCCTATGACATGAAAAACGTCTCTGTCATGTTGATATGATCATGGATAGCATAAGGAACTTGGAACGTGGAGAAGAGCTCGAACCAGTGGAGCAGCATGAACCAGAGGAGCAGCTTGTAGCTGAGGATGCGTTTGAAGCAGAGGAGGACACGGATAATGGAGCTAAGGAGCATCTTGTACCCGAGGAAGCAAAGGATCCCTTACATGTTCCAACTGGTCCAATGACTAGGACAAGGACGAAACGTCTTAATCAAGCTATTAGCACGCTCCTACGTCAAGAGGAAGGCAACCTTAAACTCGATGCTTGTCCAACTACTCTGGTTGTGATTCAAGCCGTTTAAGGGTTGACAATGGGAGGTGTGTGGCTTGTACTCTTTTTCCCTTGGTCTGGTTTTTCCCATTGGGTTTTCTAGACAAGGTTTTTAATGAGGCAAGTTCACACACTTATACATTTTCCCCATTGTTAACAATGCCATTAAATAAGAAGAAATCACGTTTTTATCTCCAGTTACATTAAAAACAGAGAGTTTTTCTTTTTTCGGTCAAAACTGAGAGTTAATGTCTTAATTACTCTTTTGCATTTTCGAGAAGTCTTACCTTGTTTCCAAGGCTTCTCTCTTCTATATGTACTCTGATTTTCGTTCTAATAAGATCATCAAACTTTTTCTTAAAAAAATCTCTCTTTGATTTCGTTTGATCATGAGTTTGTGTGTGTAATATCACGATCTCAACTTGTGACTGCTTTTGGTGTGTCATATCCAAGCAGAATCAAGCCTGAAAATTCAAAACAATTCCGCAGCCTTTGAAAGTTTCTTACAAACCTTACGAATCATCACCACCATTCAATCAACCACACGAAGTGTATTCAAGGGGCTGTGATATTTTTCACCAAGGATCATATCACGTGTGTCCTGTCTTTTTGCAACTTGAGCAAAAAAACTTGCTTTTGTCTTCTCTCCCAATAGTTACACCACTGGTTCGAGCCACAAAAACTACTTGTCCTCCTTCTGCCTCTCTTTCTCTCATCATGGTGTTAATCCTTTCAATGGATTTCACCTTTGAATAAACTTGATTCATGTTTGGCATCAGTTCTGTGCTGATTATGGAAGTACGAACAGAGCTAAACACACTGTTATCGAAGCCTAAGAAGAACTGATGGATTCAATCCTCCTCCCTCTTTCTCTCGAGTTGTACATTCAAGTCACATTTGCAACCACTGCACTTGCAAACCACCAATTTGTCATAATTTTGAAAGTCCTCCCACAAGATTTGCAATTTCCCATAGTAGTCAATCACACTCAAATTGTCTTGTCGACAATTTGCAAGCTCCGCTTTGATTTCCTGGAATCTCGGACAATTCCCTCGGAAAATCGATCTTTGATTTCATTCCACAATTCCTGTGGATCTTCTTTGTTCATCAACGTCCTTCGAACCTTGGATTCCACCGTGTTTAAGATCCATAGTGAAACCATCGAATTCACGGATACCCAATCTTCATATTCAGGTGCATCTTCTGTCGGTTTGGGTACGGTTCCTTCAACGAACCCAAACTTCTTTTTCACGCGTAGCGTCGTCCTCACAGTCTGTGCCCACTCATCAAAGTTCTCTCCATTGAACTGGACTTCAGCGCTGATAGCACCAGGATTTTCGTTTGCTGCCAATTGGTAAATTAGTGCAACATTCTTTGCAGGTTCAACATTCTTTGCAAGTTTAGTAGACATTGTGTGTTTTCAGATCGAGTTTTAACAACTTGGCTATGATACCATGTAAAACAGCACAAGCTACTGAAAATTTGTGTTGTTGATTCCATTCATCGCTTACAGCTTTTATACACAGATTTGTCCACCATTACAAAACAAAATTTAGTTAAGATGTGCAGAATATTCAGAGAGAATATCGGACAACAACACACATTCAAAGAAATATAATTCAAAATCAAACACGTTCAATTATAAAAACCATTATAAAACACAAGACAAAATTCGACACAAGTCAGACACTTTTAAAAATCAAACGTAAATTCGCCCCTAACACGAAGCAATCTTCTGGATTTTATCTCTTTGAAAATCCTAAAGATCGAGGTTCTAAGTCATGATTTTTTTTTCCCAATTCTACTTTGAAAGTCTTTATTTCAATTAGTAACTTTTATTATGTGTCTTGTAATCGGATCAGACTACGTGTAAAATTGGGTCGGATATAGACAATCACAAATCTTAAAATGCGATTTGGCTAATTAAATGCAATTAACATATTTTTATTAGTAATGTGGAATTAAGTAGAACTAAATAATTTGGGTGGGTTGGTAATTAAATTTTTTAAGTTTGGGGGAGTTTAGTGATGTGCTTAATAGTTTGGAGGAAAATAGTTTGGACGATAAGATTAGAGGGAGTGTAGTGAAGTCAACTCTTCAAAAAAAGGAAAAATCCCAATTAACAAAACCTAATCACCATCGTTTTCTTTTCGATCTTGAGAAAAAAAACTCACCATGGCCTTTTCTTCCACCTCGCACAATCACAGTAGCATTGTTTATCGTTAGCCTCCGTTGATCTTCGAATCTGTGTGTTAAAGCCATCCCGTGGATTTTAATTTCCAAATTCTGCAAATAAAGTTTTCATATTGCATTTAAAGTGTTAGGCTCAATCTCTTATTAACAATGTTGTTTTGTTTGATTTCAAAATCAAACGAGATTATTCTTCTTATTTTTCAAACTTCTTGGGCTTTGTTGTGCGTTTGGTGTTTTGTAAAGTTTTTGAAAATTGTCGACAAAATTATGTGTTTTTAGTGAGACTTTGTTATTTTCTTTTAGATCATACAGTAATGTGATTTTCATCTTATTAGATTAGAATAATGTAATACAGTAATGTGATTTTCATCTTATTAGATTAGAATAATGTAATTTAATTATTGTTTAGAACCATTAAAATCCCAAAGATTTATCGACTAATCTAAAGTAACTAGTAATCATGTTTAGTTTTTTTTTTTCATTTTTTTTTTCATTTTTCATTAATCTAACTTATCTATTTAACAAATATTTTAATTACAATGAATTCTTTAATAAAAATGTAAAGAAAATCATATTTCGAGAATAATATATTGATTTCGTGCTTTAGAATATGGGCGATTCTCAAGAATATCACACTTTTAAGTTTTTTTCCAAAATAGTACAATTAGTTTTTTTTTTTCAAAAATACCACTAAAAGTTGTTATTTTCCAAAAATATCACAAAACTTAAACTAAACTTTAAACCCTCAAAACGAAATTTTAAACTTTTAAAACTAAACCCTAAATTCTAAAAACTAAACCCTAAATCCAAAATACTAAACCCAAATCCAACAATTTTAATTATAAATCCTTAAAAATTATTTTTAGTATTTGTGGTATTTTTGGAAAGAAAAAACTTTTAGTGGTATATTTGAAAAAAAAAAAACTAATGATGGGTATATTTGCAACAAAGACTTATTTTAGGGGTATTTTAAAAGACCTCTCTTAGAATAGTTTATAGCTTTTATTTAACACAGTCATTTTTTATTTGTTAAGTTAAAAAAATATTATAAAAACTGTGTAAAGCGACCCATTTTTTTGCTCTGGTTTGCGGTCTTTTAAAACTCAGAGCCGGTCCTACGTGTAAACTCAGTTAAGGCGGTCAGGTTAGCCAAGAATTCTTAGTCTAATTTTTAGAATCTCAGCATGGATCCATCAACATATTCAATTTATTGACGAGGACATGAAACTTAATCATGAGACAGCCACCAAGGATCAAATAAGGAAAGAACACGCAACCTACATAAGGAGTTCAACAAAGTAGTGGATACTTTAATCAACACATGAGAGCTATAAAACATCATAAAGCCAATGGAACAACTAGATATCATTCGAGTAGATTTCATCAAGGGCACATACACATCAAATACATTTTCTGAGGACCAGTTTGGAGGATCACATACTCTTACCAAGAGACTGCCAAACTAAGAGATGATCAAGCAACCCTTTGTCACTCAAACAAAGAGATGATCAAGCAACCATTTGTCACTCAAACACTTTATCTGAGTTAGTTTCAAAAGCGACATTGCTTGGAAATCACGCAACCAACTTTGAAGACATTAACATGATCATGAAGAAGACATCTCAAGGAGCTAAAACCACATGTGAAACTTTGAAGACCTGCCAAGACTCGTACACAACCGAGTGGCCCCTAATCCGGGCAAACAAGGAACTTTTCTTATTTGTTATTTCACCAATTTGAACCTGGAGCTGTAGAAGATTCAATCTTTATCAGAAACTTATGAGAGATGGAGAGGCACCATGTGAATCAGAGACTTATGAGGCTGATCAACATTTCCATTTTTGGATCAATCATTATCTCTCCAACGGTTACAAGATAAAACACATATTTTTCTTTTATCTTTTTCCTTTTTTGAGTCGCCTAGTTTGTTTCCTTTCTATGTAATTTTATGAACATTTTTGGTTAATGATGCATATATACCTCTCAGTTGTCCATGTTGTTGTTCACGTTTTTATCAATAAGAAACTTTCATCTTTGCTTTTAACGTTGTTCTGCAAGTTCTCTGAGTTTGTGTGGTTTCTCCTTACTCTTTGAGTTCAATCCGACTTATCACAATCTCTCCATCAACTGCATGGCGTCATTCAATCCATCTCAGTGTCCTTCCATCGACCATCTCTCTGTTTGAGCAAAGAGAGACATACAACCAATTGCTTGAGCTACATCCAAAACCAATCCTTCTTAGATCGGTCCATGATCTTACATCATCTGGTATCATAGTTTAAACGCTCCTACAATCCAAGTTCTATATGGTTCAACTCTTATTTTTGTTTTGTTTTAGTTTCTTATCAGAAAAATAAAATAAAAATTGTTTGCTTATGTTGTGTGTCTGAGTTTCCTTTTGATTAGTTTTGTTTGATTATCAAAACCAGAAAACCCAAAAAAAAAGAGTTGTGCTTTGTTAATCAAAGATATCGATTTGTCAATTGGATTCCTTTGGTAAAATTTCATTTTGCATTTGTGTTCCTGTTTGATTTATTTTTGTTTGTTGTTCTGTTACCCATAAAGCTACCGTACCAGAACATCCAACATCCTAGACCTAGATTTGTTTCTTGTGGAACTAAATCAAGGCTATGTTGATAGTTTTGTTACTTTGAACTGTTTGATTTTCTTTGTATACTACATGAACGTTACCAGCACTGTGAGCATGGGAGAACATTTTGATTCATCTACTCTATTGGCACAGATCTTGACAAATATCCATGCACAAGTTCAAAACATAGAAGACCGGATGACACGCTTAGAACAATAACAGAGAAGGGAAGCCATAAAGAACGTGTATATGCCCCAAGATAACCAATTGGAGGCTGAGATGCATGATCTCGAAGATGATTCACCACTGCTACGAGCTAATCCGAGGCATCATAATCTACCAGACCCTAACAACAATCTAAGACAATGTGATATTGTCCACAGAGACAAAGGATGAGATGAGGAGTTTGCAAGACAATCAAACTCACATCACCTACCTTTGCAGGGAAGGTGAACCTCGAGGCTTATCTAGACTGGGAGAGACGTATGGAGTATATTTTTGACTATTACAACTATATGGACCTGAAGAAAGTGGAATTATAAGCTTCTCAACTCACATAGAATATTCTGTCATGGTGAGATGGTGATGTCGCTGAGAGGAGGAGACATTGACATGGCCAGATCACCACATAAGATGACATGAGATTCAACCTGATGAATAAATATGTACCTCCCCATTTCTATAGAGACTGACAAAGAAAACTTCATAAATAGGTGTAGGAAAACAAAGCAGTGGAAGAGTACTTTGAGGAATTCGAGCAGTTGAAGAATAGAATAAAAGTGGAAGATTCTGCAGAGACTCTTATGGCACAGTCCATGGATGGCTTCCATGATCGTATTGCTAGAAAAGTTGAGAGACAGCCATATCATGATCTTGAAGAGCTTCTACACTTAGCCATCCAAGCATATTAACATATCAAACGCAAAGTGGCCACCACTAACATAGCCAAACTAGACTCGACACAATCACCATCAAGGAGCCTTGACAAAGGGAAAATTGTAGAAGTAGAATCTCGATTCAAAAGGCAAGCACCTGAGCCATCAAAAGGAAACCGACCAGAGAAAGGTAAGTTTCAAAATACCCAAAGTACTCCTGATATTACATGTTTTAAATGTCAAGTAAGAGGACATATGACAAGAGAATGCCCACACAAGAGGATCATGATCCTCACTGATAACGGAGAGTATGAGTCTCAAGACGAACCAGAAAAAGAGTCTGTTGAGCTAGAGGAGATGTGGAGTATCCAGACGTGGGAGAGCTACTTGTGACAAGAAGGGTACTTAGTCCTATGGTGGACCCTGAAACATTACAACGAGAGATCATCTTTCATAGCCGTTGCACCATCAATTAATAGGTTTGTAGTTTAATCATTGATAGAGGATCTTGCACTAATGCAGCCAGTAAGTATATGGTTGAAAAGCTAGGTCTGAAGAAGAAAAAGCATCATCGGCCTTACAAGCTGAGGTGGCTTAATGATGAGACTGAAATCAAGATAGCAGAGCAAATCACTGTCCCATTTAGTGTAGGCAAGTATTGTGATCAAGTTGTGTGTGATGTGGTACCAATGCAAGCTGATCATATTCTGCTAGGGAGACCATGGCAATTTGACATATAAATATTCATAACGGCCGCACCAACTACTACTCTTTCACACATGATTAGCATAAGTATAATCTTGCACCTCTCACTCCATCTCAAGTCCATGAAATGAAAATGCAGCAAGCTAAAGGATCAGAGGTAAGTAAGTCCAACCTTTATGTCATTCCTAATACTATTTTAAAGGGCTTAGATGCTAAAACTATAGTGTTGCTAATTGTTTTTAAGGAAGGATTATTTATAGGTCAGGACAACATCGAGTTGCCCACAAAACTCTCTAACCTTTTAAAGAGGTGACGTGTTCCCTGAAGACATTCCACCAGAATTACTACCTATTAGAGAATTCACACCAGATTGACTTGGTCCCTAGTTCAACTCTACCTAACAGGCTTGGATATAGAATGAATCTGGAGGAGCCTTTTGCTAATAGTTTCATTGTTTTATTTACTTTTTACGTACTTTGTAAGGGAAAAGAAGTCATTATCTCATCTATGCGATTAAAGAAGCTTAATGAACCCTTATATCTATTTACTTTTGATTATGAATATTATATATGTTGCTTTTGCTTTGGTTTTTATATTTATGTCTGAGTAATTTACTAGCTGGGACTAGGGGTAAAATTAAAGGGGTTTTCATGGTTCAATAGATATGTTTTAGGAATAAAGTACCGCTTTTGATAAGTTAGAGTAGTTCTTCATCTAAATCTATCCTTTAATGCATGTTTCTATTCTGATAACTTAGAACTTGATATTAGAATGACTTCAGCTTGCACATCACTTAAGCTGTCATTTGGATCTGATGTTTAATGAGTCTAACACTTTAACCTGCGAGACTTGAGTTACTGAGTTAGATTAACAATTAACCTTGTGCTTGAATGCTTGTTTATCTATGTTATTGATTGTAACAGTTGATTAATAGGGTAGTTTAGACTTAGTTGATTATCTGCCACGAGAGTGGGTTAGTCATAAATTAGTATTTTGAGTTCTAGAATGAAAGGAAAATGATGTTAATTGCCTCTAGGAATAGAACCTAAATAATTCAAACTATGAATCCATGTGAATGTTCTGAATGTCCAACGCTTTAATATTCTTGTTTACAAATGCTTTTTTAATATACAGCATTTTAATTACTTGCAATCAAACCAACAATTTCTAATATGCACTCTAAGTCTCTATGGATTCGATCCCTAAATACTACAACTGATACGTTGTGCACTTACAGCTTTTCCATTGTTAGTTTAGGATAAAACTTACTCCTACATCAATAACTCTAAATCCTAACCACATCCACAAAACCAAAGCACATCCGTCATACCGTCCAAGATATGTCTTAGACATGCACATAAGGTTAAGCTTCCATGAAAAGCCTAGACCTCAATAAAATATACCCTAAACGTGAATATCCATCCCAAAGTGCTCCATCCACTGTCCTAGACGGTTTTGTTTTCATTTTTGGTATGAATTTTGAAAACAAAGGCCACATGGTGTGAAAATGCATCCCAAAGTGCTTCATCCACTAGTCTAGATGATTTGTTTTCATTTTTGGTATCAATTCTGAAAACAAAAGCAACATGGTTATGTTGTAATAAAGGAAATATGTACGTTTGTATCACAATTATGGGTTCATTGAGAAGACACAATACAATTGGATTCATAATGTATAATGGAACAATTATATGGACAACTTCGGTTCGATGAATCAAAACATGTACATCCAGATCTTGTCTACTACGTTAAGTGGGAGTCTACTCTATAATTAACATTGTACATCTTCTAAAACAAAAGAGCAATAAAAAACACTACACAAATTGAGATTTCTTGAACATATACTTAAAATACACAACATCATTTGTAAAAGTCGACAAATTTTTACACCATTTACTACTTTTGAAGCTTTGCATGTGGTTACTAAGTGTTAAAAGTTGACTTTCTTCAACATCCATAACTTTTCCATAAAAGTTTGCAGTTAAAGCCGAATTTTCCCTCGAAATCCAGAAGTTTGGTGCTCCACAATATTTATTTTACCAATCAAAGATGATATTTAAGGAGTTGATTTGGAAATAATTTACCTTTGTAGTGTACATCAATATCGAATTCACCCATCGAAGAACTCATTCTTCTACAAAAAAAAAAAAGAGAAAAAAATGGAAAAAGTAAATTTGTTCAGTTTTTCTTTTGAAGAAAGTAACAAATACAGGTGGTGTAAGCAATGTTTGGAGAGTAGATTCAGAAACGATTTATTTTTGTAATATACTTCTGTTGGAAGAGCTCATTCTTCTAAAAAAAGAAAAAAAAAGATGAAATTTTTTTAATTTATTTTAATAGGGTAATGTAAAGGAGAAACATGTACGGTCGGATGTCTATTTAGTTTGCAAGAATGACCATTTATTTATTTAATTTTATATAATACCTGATGCTATAACTAGTTGGACGAAAATGTGGTAAAAATTGAACAGTCAGACGTCTATTCTGTGTGTCAGAATGATGTTTTCGTAATCAATCATATTAGAAAGTGTTAAATCTGGTTGCTTTCAAATCACAACCATATTTTGATTTGATCGCAGCGTAATTGAATGAGTTTTTCGATTTTGTATTCAGAATTTTTTGAATTGTGAGGCTTTTTGTTGTTGTCGTTGCAAATAATGGATTGATTTTTTTTTAAAAAGAGATTTTTAATTATTGACGACCCCACAACCCCAAATTAAGAATAAGAACACTTAAGCAGAAGAAGAGTTTCAATGATTTCGTGGCTTGAATAGACATTATGTTATAATAAATAAAATATGTACGTTTGTATCACAATTATGGGTTCATTGAGAAGACACAATACAATTGGATTCATAATGTCAATGGAACAATTATATGGACAACTTCGGTTCGATTAATCAAAACATGTACATCCAGATCTTGTCTACTAGGTTAAGTGAGAATCTACTCTATAATTAACATTGTACATCTTCTAAAACAAAAGTGCAATAAAAAACACTACACAAATTGAGATTTTTGAATATATACTTAAAATACACAACATCATCTGTAAAAGTCGACAAATTTTTACACCATTTACTACTTTTGAAGCTTTCCATGTGGTTACTAAGTGTTAAAAGTTTACTTTCTTCGACATCCATGACTTTCCCATAAAAGTTTGCAGTTAAAGCCGAATTTCCCCTCGAAATCCAGAAGTTTGGTGCTCCACAATATTGATTTTACCAATCAAAGATGATATTTGAGGAGTTGATTTGGAAATAATTTACCTTTGTAGTGTACATCAATATCGAAATCATCCATCGAAGAACTCATTCTTCTCCAAAAAAAGAAAGAGAAAAAATGGAAAAAGTAATTTTGTTCAGTTTTTCTTTTGAAAAAAGTAACAAATTCAGGTGGTGTAAGCAATCTTTGGAGAGTAGATTCAGAAACGATTTATTTTTGTAATATACTTCTGTTGGAAGAACTCATTCTTCTAAAAAAGATGATTTTTTTTTAAATTTATTTCAATTTGATAATGTAAAGGAGAAACATGTACGGTCGGACATCTAGTTAGTTTGCAAGAATGACCATTTATTTATTTAATTTTATATAGTACCTGATGCTATAACTAGTTGGACGAAAAGGTGGCAAAAATTGAACAGTCAGACGTCTCTGTGTGTCAGAATGATGTTTTCGTAATCAACCATATTAGAAAGTGTTAAATCTGGTTGCTTTCAAAACACAACCATATTTTTATTCGATCGTAGCGTAATTGAATGAGTTTTTCGATTTTGTATTCAGGGTTTTTTGAATTGTGAGGCTTTTTCTTGTTGTCGTTGCAATTAATGGATTGATTTTTTTAAAAGAAATTTTTAATTATTGACGACCCCACAACCCCAAATTAAGAATAAGAACACTGAAGGAGAAAAAGAGTTTCAATGATTTCGTGGCTTGAATAGACATTATGTTGTAATAAATGAAATATGTATGTTTGTATCACAATTATGGATTCATTGAGAAGACACAATACAATTGGATTCATAATGTCTACTGGAACAATGATATGGACAATTTGGGGATCGATTAATCAAAACATGTACATCCAGATCTTGTCTACTTGGTTAAATGGGAATCTACTCTATAATTAACATTGTACATCTTCTAAAACAAAAGTGCAATAAAAACACTACACAAATTGAGATTTCTTGAACACTTACTTAAAATACACAACATCATTTGTAAAAGTCGACAAATTTTTACACCATTTACTACTTTTGAAGCTTTTCATGTGGTTACTAAGTGTTAAAAGTTTACTTTATTCGACATCCATGACTTTCCCATAAAAGTTTGCAGTTAAAGCCGAATTTCCTCTCGAAATCCAGAAGTTTGGTGCTCCACAATATTTATTTTACCAATCAAAGATTATATATGAGGAGTTGATTTGGAAATAATTTACCTTTGTAGTGTACATCAATATCGAAATCATCCATCGAAGAACTCATTCTTCTCCAAAAAAAGAAAAAGAAAAAAAATGGAAAAAGTAAATTTGTTCAGTTTTTCTTTTGAAAAAAGTAACAAATTCAGGTGGTATAAGCAATGTTTGGAGAGTAGATTCATAAACGATTTATTTTTGTAATATACTTCTGTTGGAAGAACTCATTCTTCTAAAAAAGGAAAAAAAAGATGAAAAAAAAATTAATTTATTTCAATTGGGTAATGTAAAGGAGAAACATGTACGGTCGGACGTTTATTTAGTTTGCAAGAATGACCATTTATTTATTTAATTTTATATAGTACCTGATGCTATAACTAGTTGGACGAAAATGTGGCAAAAATTGAACAGATAGACGTCTATTCTGTGTGTCTGAATGATGTTTTCGTAATCAATCATATTAGAAAGTGTTAAATCTGGTTGCTTTCAAAACGGTAAAAGAAAATGTTAAATTATGAATGAGACGTGAACAAAAGTGATAGGACTTGGACATCATCCTAAAAGATTAGGCAAAGCAATCAATATCAATATATATATAATCAATATCAATATATATATATATATTTTTTTTTTTTTTTGTCAAGCCAAAATCAATTATATTATCAAGGTTTTACTAAAAAAATGATTAGAAGTCAGTTTCTAGGACAACCATAATTTTGGTGGTGAATGTGGTCCTGATCATCTAGTACGAGTTCACAACCAACAATATCAGATAGTTGAGTCAACAAAATTTCTTCTTCCTATTCGAAGAGTTTATGACCTAAATTCTACATTTTCCATTAAAATGAAAACCTAAATTTTAGATGCACTATTTTTAGAAAGCGTAACTGAAATGTAGGAAACAAAGACAGGAAGAATTAAGAGAAAACTTAGGTGAGCCACAAAACTTGATTATTGGAAGAGAAGAAAGAGTTCCGAGAATAAAGATGGATCTCTGGTTAGGGTTTTAAATGCAACACAACAACGATTTGTGTCAAGTGTCTATTTGTTTTTTGTTTTTTCCCCCCTAGGTTTCTTGTAATGCACGCTTCTTCTTTTCTCTCCCACCCTCACAAGGCTTCCTCTTGAAAGTGTCTTGCATGACCTTCTAAGAGAAAGCTTTAGAGAAAGGAGAGAAGGAAGAAGTTGGTTCTTCCATCGGATATTTATCCTCTTATATTTCTATCGTTATTATTTATTTTTAAAATTCTCCCTCTCTGTTTTAAGGAAGAAAAATGACGTCGGATATCTCGTGGGACGAAATCAAGAAAGAAAATGTGGATCTTGTAAGAATTTTACACAACTTATTTTTGTTCTCCAGATCTTGATTATGTAATGAGCTTTACTAAATAATTATTTATTTATTTTTGTGTGAAAATATCTAAAGTTAGAATTACTATGTGACAATTGTAGGAGCGGATCCCTGTGGAAGAAGTGTTTGAGCAGCTGAAATGCTCAAAAGAAGGTTTGTCAAGCGAGGAAGGGAAGAAGAGGCTTGAGATATTCGGGCCAAACAAGCTTGAAGAGAAAACAGAAAACAAGTTTTTGAAATTCTTGGGGTTTATGTGGAATCCTCTCTCATGGGTTATGGAGTCAGCTGCAATTATGGCTATTGTCTTAGCCAACGGAGGAGGAAAGCCGCCGGATTGGCAAGATTTCATAGGTATTATGTTGTTGCTTGTCATCAACTCGACCATTAGCTTCATCGAAGAGAATAATGCTGGCAATGCAGCTGCTGCTCTCATGGCAAATCTTGCCCCCAAAACAAAGGTATGCACATTTATAACAAAATACTAATTCAAAAAGGGATATTCATTTAGTGTATGCGATGAAGGTGTTGAGAGATGGAAAATGGGGAGAGCAAGAGGCTTCGATCCTTGTTCCGGGTGATCTAATAAGCATCAAATTGGGTGACATCGTTCCTGCTGATGCTCGTCTCCTCGAGGGAGATCCTCTTAAAATCGACCAATCTGCTCTCACTGGTGAATCTCTTCCGGTCACCAAACACCCTGGAGATGAGGTATTCTCAGGATCAACCTGCAAGCAAGGTGAGATTGAGGCTGTTGTGATTGCCACTGGCGTCCACACTTTCTTTGGTAAGGCTGCTCATCTTGTCGACAGTACCAACAACGTTGGCCACTTCCAAAAGGTAATTAATTAAGAAACTAATTTTTAAAAACTAACAAACAACATCTCTAGCAGGATTCTCACGGTCACTTATTGTTTGGATTTTCTTCAGGTTTTGACGTCAATTGGTAACTTCTGTATATGCTCAATTGGATTGGGGATGTTGATTGAGATATTGATTATGTATCCTATTCAACACCGCACATATAGAGACGGTATTGATAATCTGTTGGTCCTTCTTATCGGAGGAATCCCAATCGCCATGCCAACTGTTTTATCAGTAACGATGGCTATTGGGTCACACAGACTATCTCAACAGGGTGCAATCACCAAAAGGATGACTGCAATTGAAGAAATGGCTGGAATGGATGTTCTCTGCAGTGATAAGACTGGAACTCTAACCCTTAACAAGCTCTCTGTTGACAAGTCATTGATTGAAGTATTCCCAAGGAACATGGATACTGATGCAGTTGTATTGATGGCTGCAAGAGCCTCTAGAATCGAAAACCAAGACGCCATTGATGCTTCCATTGTTGGCATGTTGGGTGACCCAAAAGAGGTACTTCCATCTTTGTGAAACTTGGATTCGTTTTAGTTTAACTATTTATCCTTACTTATGTTGCTATTTTAATCAATGGAATAAATAGGCAAGAGAAGGAATCACAGAGGTGCATTTCTTGCCCTTTAACCCTGTAGACAAACGTACAGCCATCACATACATTGATGGAAACGGAGACTGGCATCGGAGCAGCAAAGGAGCTCCTGAGCAAGTAATGAAATTAAAAAATGCTGATTTATTACTAACGTACGCTATTCTTCTCTTTTATCTGATATCACATTGCTTTTTGTTTGTTTGTTTCTTGTTAGATCATTGAGCTCTGCAAACTCCAAGGAGAGACAAAAAGAAAAGCCCATGAAGTTATCGATGGTTTTGCTGAACGTGGGCTTCGTTCTCTCGGGGTTGCACAACAGGTATGTCATATATACTGAGGCTCACTACATAAATTAAGATCTTTAGTCCTATGGTTCTTTTCAAAAAAAAGAAAGAAAAAAATCCTTGTCGATTCAAATGCAGACCGTGCCTGAGAAGAGCAAGGAGAGTGATGGTAGTCCATGGGAATTTGTTGGTCTGCTGCCACTATTTGACCCGCCAAGACATGACAGTGCGGAAACGATCAGACGAGCCCTTGAGCTTGGTGTCAATGTAAAGATGATTACCGGTGACCAACTTGCCATTGGTATCGAGACTGGTCGTAGGCTTGGAATGGGAACAAACATGTACCCATCCACTTCACTCCTTGGAAATTCAAAGGACGATTCATTAGTTGGCATCCCTGTCGATGAGCTCATTGAGAAAGCTGATGGATTTGCCGGAGTTTTCCCTGGTAATATATACAAATTCAAATATTTTTAAAAAAATTTATTATCACAAACAATATGCATTATGCGGGTTTCTCCCGCATTGGACACTAAAACAAAACTACTAGGTTCTTGTCCTGGTCAAATTCAAATATTCAACATTGAAAATATTTTTCTTTTCCATTACTCTCATTTGGTTTACACAGAACACAAGTATGAGATCGTAAAGAAGCTACAAGAGAGGAAGCACATTTGTGGGATGACTGGAGATGGTGTAAACGATGCTCCAGCTTTAAAGAAAGCAGATATCGGAATCGCAGTGGCTGATGCGACTGACGCGGCCAGAAGCGCCTCAGACATTGTTCTAACAGAACCAGGACTAAGCGTGATAGTGAGTGCCGTGCTGACAAGTCGTGCAATCTTCCAGAGGATGAAGAACTACACAATCTACGCGGTTTCAATTACCATTCGTATTGTTTTGGGATTCATGCTCGTAGCTTTGATCTGGAGATTTGATTTTGCACCTTTCATGGTTTTGATTATCGCAATCCTAAATGATGGAACCATCATGACAATCTCTAAGGACAGGGTGAAACCTTCTCCCGTACCTGATTCTTGGAAGCTCAATGAAATTTTTGCCACAGGCGTTGTTCTAGGAACCTACATGGCTCTTACCACAGTGCTCTTTTTCTGGCTAGCTCATGATACTACCTTCTTCAGCGTAAGTTACATACAATGTCACAACAAGAACGTACATTAATTATGTTACTAGACTTATTTTCAATATAAAAATTTCAGAAAACATTTGGGGTGAGGTCCATTCAAGGCAAAGAGGAGGAGCTTATGGCAGCTTTGTACCTTCAAGTGAGCATCATAAGTCAAGCACTTATCTTTGTCACCAGATCAAGGAGTTGGTCATTCGTTGAGCGGCCTGGGTTTTTGCTCATCATAGCCTTTATTTTGGCACAATTGGTCAGTAAATTCTCGTCTTACCATAATACTATCCATTTTTATTTACATTGTATTGTTAGTATCTGAGATATGTGTCGACTTTATTCAACAAACAAGGTGGCTACATTGATCGCCGTGTATGCAAACTGGGGATTTGCAAGGATCCAAGGTTGTGGATGGGGATGGGCTGGAGTCATATGGTTATACAGTATCATTACCTACATTCCTCTTGACATTCTAAAGTTCATCATCCGTTACTCTCTCACTGGCAAGGCTTGGGATAATATGATCCAACAGAAAGTGAGCAAAATTCACAAAACATAAACAAAAATTTACTTAAATCCATGTTACTTGGGACCTGATAACTGTTTAATCTTTTGCAGACCGCTTTCACAACAAAGAAAGATTATGGCAAAGGAGAGAGGGAGGCTCAGTGGGCATTAGCTCAACGTACACTCCATGGCCTACCACCACCTGAAGCAATGTTCCATGACAAGAACCACGAGCTCTCCGAAATAGCTGAGCAGGCCAAGAGGCGTGCTGAGGTGGCTAGGTAAACCAAATTAATTCCTTTTGTCAAATTCTTACAAAATAGTATGAATTGGACGAACCAAAGTAACAAGGTATCGTCTCTAATTTTTAGGCTGAGAGAGCTTCACACTCTAAAGGGCCACGTTGAATCTGTAGTGAAGCTCAAGGGGCTCGACATTGATACCATTCAACAACACTACACTGTTTAACTCTTTGTGGGTTACTACTATCCATGGTCCCCTAATCAACAACATGACCTATGTATTCTCCTTATATTGTTTTTAAACTATTGTTTTTAAATGTAATGAAAAGAGAGAAAAAATGATCGAGAGATATCAAATATTTTTCCGTTGGATGACAGATAATGATAGTTTTTTTTGGGGGAAATTTACTCAGAATGGCCACTTTTAAAAGTTAAAAATTTGTGATCCATAATGGCAAAGCAGTATGTTTCGGACACTTCTGCCCTTCTGTGTGAGCGTGTTTCAGCGTGGACGTACATTGTGATGATCATGGTGGACGGCCATTGTGATGCATATGGACGTATATGATCTACACCAAACCCGGAAAAAACCAATGTACGTCCACCAAACCCGGAAGAAACCAATGAACGTCCTCTGGAAATAATGAGAATGTAGTAGTTCATGTTGATATACCCTATATTTGACTACTTTTTATATGGTTTTTAGTATTTTATCTATGCATTTTATTACTCTTTTCTACCAAAAGAGGTAGTTTTCTCGTATATGTAGGTTTCAGAGTCTTAACAGGTTAAAACATCAAAAAGATGCAAAAGACTAAAAGAGGTGTAAACCAAGCTACAACAGCTCACACAAGTCAAAGAGATCATCCAAGTCAAAGAATTCACAAGTTATCATATTTTCCCGAGTTGGACAGAACTGAAGCACCCGAAGTTTAGCTACAGACAGAGGCTCAAATCAACTTGTAATTAGATGAAAATTGATTACAAAATAGATCTTTGAGTTAGATTTCCAATGGAATTAGAATCATGTCATTTGGAGCTGTGGATAGAAAGTTACATCCAATTTACTGAAAACTGGTCATTCTACCTCGAAGCTGAAGCAAGCCAAGAACGGAGCCCAGTACCGACTACATCTGTGGGTCGATACTCAGGTCAATATCAGCACATCCAGGAAGACATTTTTGGAGCCCAGTACCGACCAAAATATTTGGTCCAGATCGTGATCCACGCCAGAGCAGTTTCGCACCAAATTTCATTTTTTGCCCAAATCAAAACCCTAACCGACTTAGGACTATTGTAACCCTATATATACTTGCTTTTAGCCTCTCCAGGAAATTAAGCCGCCACATATTATCACCATGAGCACTAGAAACGTTTTTCATATATCTCTTTCATAGTTTTGATTATAAGAGCTTCAAGGAGAAGATCTCACCTTTGTACTTCGATATAGAGAAGATTTCTAAACCTTTACTCTTTATATTCGATATATCTATGATATTTTATACTGTCTCTTATTGCTGTCTTCCTGCTTTTACTATGTATAAGTAGTTAACTTGTTAGGTTTTAGGCTTTTCAATGATTCCATGATTATGCATGTTTGATTATCGAAATTCTAGGGTTCATCATCTAAATTTATGTTTATTGCTTTTGCTTGATTGACAATCTAGCTACTGCTATTAGGGTAATATACTCATCGAAAGTGTTGTTAAATTACTTGAACTAATTTAGACCAGGAAAGTGCCATAACCTGCGGGAGTTGAGTTATGGAGCTTTGTAAACAAAGAATTATAGCCTACGGGAGTAGAATTATGAAACTTTGGGAACATATTGAACTTGGATTGTTAATGCTTGTTTAATTACTTGATTACCTGCGGGAATTGTGTAATTTAGGTGTTAGACATAGTAATTAACGCTACGGGAGTATGTCAATTATTCATTCTTGATTTGAGTTCTAGAACGGTTCTTATCAAATCCTTAAATCGATATATCTCTTGTGTTTTCATGTGTTTTTGCGAATTGTCTATTACCTAACTTCTCTATCATTTATTTATTTGCTTTTATTTTATTGCTTTGTTTCTTTTAATTCGTTTATCATAAATCTAAAACCCAAAATATATTTTGTCTTAACTTAATCCGAGTCTTATAAATTCATAGCGTAACATCTTTTCAGTACTCAGTGGTTCGATCCCTAAGTACTACTGCGTTTGTTGTGCACTTGCATGATTATTTCAGGGTTTATAAATATTAAAACCTGAGCACATCACATGTACATCCATATATATCGCAATATACGTACACCATGATCATCACAATGTACGTCCACGCTGAGATACACTGACACACACTGACACATGGCATTTTGGTCTAAAACACATTACTCTGCCATTCTGGGTCACAAATTTTTAACTTTGACATTATGGGTACTAAATTTTTAAAAGTGGACATTCTGGGTAAATGATGCGATCCTCCCAAGGAAAGGCACTCTTAAGTTGAGAAAGGGATAGTCCTTGCTGCAATGAACCTGTGAAGCTTCACTGACAAGGGATGTGGGGCGAATGGTTGCACAGAAGTTGCCGAAGGCTTCTGATTTACCGGTTGATCCCTTGGATATGACGCACCAAGACGGATCGATGACTCCTTGGATATGACACACCAAGACGAGCCAAGTTGTGATTGTTGGATATGACACACCAAGCAATCGGTTTGTTCACAAAGAATAGATGAGAATAACTCTCAAAAAAAAGTTTTATAAAAAAAAGTCTGGGTGATTTTTAAGATGTGTTTACAAGAGTACTTAAACAGAAAAATGTGGTAAAAACCAAGCAAACTCGAAAATAGAAACAATAACTATTTAGGACTGAAATAAATTGAAGTTTGAATGACTCTTCAGCTGATTTTCATCACTCCTTTGGGCCATAAATAAAAGGCATTTATTCTGGGCCTTTTTGACTTGATAATAGGTTTAAAATAGGCCAGACTTGATAACTATCACCTTGGATGGATTTCTGAATGTTTATGCCTTGGTTTTGATCAGCAAATGGGTTATTTGGATGTGAATCATCTGCTTCATTAAAAACCTCTCTTTGGAAAACCCATTGGGACAAAACCAAAGATGAGG
The DNA here is from genome assembly GCA_900406555.1 of Pseudoturritis turrita. Lineage (NCBI taxonomy): Eukaryota > Viridiplantae > Streptophyta > Magnoliopsida > Brassicales > Brassicaceae > Pseudoturritis > Pseudoturritis turrita. The sequence goes on from OVBL01000064.1 coordinate 229,528, forward strand.
GAAAAATAGTACAAATGAGACACATGCCCATTTGTTGATCTTGTATCAAAACCAATGAGGCTTGGAAACATCTTTTCCATACTCTTTCTCAGCTACAAGCTCATCCTCAGCTACAAGATGCTCCTCTGCTTCAAGCCCTTCCTCGGCTACGAGCTCTTCCTCAAGTTCCAAGTCCTTTGTGCTTTCCAGGATCATATGAGTAAATTTTGTTTTTTTGATAAAACACTACAAGAAAACAGTCGATTTGAGACATAAATTTGCGACGTAAAATTGTGACGGATATAAGCCCTCGCAAATTTGCATTGGTGAATTTGCTATAGGATCTGTGGTCTTCGTAAAATTGTCACAAATTTGCGACGGAAAAGTCAATCACTAAACCATCGCAAACTTGCAACGGGTTTACGTCGGATATGCGAGTAAGTAAATCGTCGCAATTTTGCTAGTCTTTTGCGATGGATTTGAAAATTGATAAAACACATTTTAAATACTTTGTAACCACCTAATTACGAGAGACATTTGCGTCGCAAATCTGTCGCAACTAACTCGCAAATCCATAGAAAAAAGCCCAATGCTCCTTTATTTTAAATATTAAATAAAGAAGATGCAAACATCAAATTAGAATACACATACTTAGAAAGAAAAAAATATATAATTGGAAAAAACTATTTTTTTCATCGATTAGATTTCATTTCAAAAGTCGAAAATATAAGGCTTTGCTGCATGAAATATATTCATTACGATAATGCATGTACATACACAAACATCCGATGACTGGTGAAGTGACGGAAGAGTTTCGAGATGAACTACAAATGTTCATGTAACAGGCGATAAACCAACCATTCGCCCGCGAACACGGTAAAATCTCCTGCCCATGTCGTAAGTGCCAAAACAAACCATTTTTGGATATTAATTAAGTGAAGACACATCTATTTACTAGAGGTTTAAACCAAACTACTTTATATGACTATCGTATGGAGCAGCAAATTGTATTGTAAATGCACATGGTAGTAGTAGTACGAGTCATGTTGTTGATTAACCTCGTACTACTAATGATGGTCATGCTTATTCCCAATATGATTATCATCAGAAAATATATTTTATGATATGATTACAGATGCATGTCATGAAACTACTGCAACATGTACTGATAATACTATTGAGAACTTTACCGAGATGCTATACAATTTTATGATATGTTAGATGCTGCAATCAACCTATCTGTTTGGGATAAATTTATTCACTTAGTTTAGGCGAATTTCTTAGCGCCACGTGTAGCTAGCTTAGGTGAATCTTTTAACTTCATTTGTGTAGTTGGTCTATTGGGCCGACCCTAGACGTATTTGGGCATGATCTATATTGGCCCACATAACTTGACGGGTTAGACCACATGTCTCTACCTCTCGCCAGAAATGGTGTGGTGACGTGTGTAAGGTTTTACCTTATAACACAATGATCTTGCTGCAAGTGCACAACTATCAATTGTAGTACTTAAGGATCGAATCCAAGGAAACAAGAGTGCACAATAACAATCATGAACTAAGAATTAAGCTAAGTATGCAAATAAGAGGGTTTTGGGCTTTTTAATGCAATATAATAATAAATAGCGATAAAAATAAAAGCGTTGTAAAGCAATATAATTAAAACGTTGGGAATTCAGGGTTTCATAGTTTGAATTATTCAGGTTCTATTCCTAGAGGCAATTGACATCGTTTTTCCTTCGTTCTAGAACTAATATCATATGAGTAACCCACTCTCGTGGCGGTAATCATATATGCCTAACTATCCTATTAATCGATTCTCGCAGTCAATAACATAGTTAAACACGCATTTATATCCAGGTTCAATTGTTCACCTAATTCAGTAACTCAACTTCCACAGGTTAAAGCGCTTGGCCCATCAAACATCAGATCCAAACAATAACTCAAGTAGTTTGCAAACCTAAATTGTTCTAAGATCAGTTTCTAGGTGATCAATAAAAAAACGTGAATTAATGAACATATCTAGATGAAAAACTATTCTAACTTATCAAGAGCACCACTCTATTCCTAGAAACCTATCTATCGAACCATGAAAATTTCCTTGAATAACCCCTAATCCCAACAAAAGAACTACTCAATCATGACAAAGTAAATCAAAGCAAAACTCATAATCATTAAGAACAATAGCAAAGGGTTCAGAAAACTTCTCTATGGAGATATAAAGAGGCTAGATCTTCTCTCTTATCGAACAACAACAAATAAAGAACAAAAGAAACAAAAAGATTTTTAGGTGCAGAGCTTTGCTGGTTATGAGAGCCTACTGATTTTCATGGATTCTCTGATGGTTTTATAGGTGTGGAAGTCGGCTAGGGCGAATCCCAATAGATTTAGGAGATAATATGGAAAATTCCTTTTTTAGGGACCCCGATCGATCAATTTCTATATTTCCAACGGTGGGAAAGTCTCCATATGATGAGAAACATTTGATGCTCATAATCTGTCCAATCTACAAAATGCTTGTTTTGCATCCTTTTTTGTCCAAATTGCTCCAATTTCTTGTAACGACTATAAAAACTACAAAACACTAAAACAACAATCAAATACCAAAACCAAGTAGTTTCTTTATTAAAAACCTATTAAAAACATAGTAAAAAACGGTAAAAACTAAGATATATCAACTCTCCCAGACTTAAACCTTTGTTTGTCCTTGAACAAACAGCAGCTCAAGTTCAGAAAAAGGTTTGAAAATCGCGGGAACTCATATATCCTTGAGATCATAGCTTTGCTTCTTAAACCTGTAATCCACATGCAATCAAAATTAATTCAGAACATTCTCATCTTATCTAACCATGACTTCGTAAGCCTTGTCCATACTCTAAATCCCAGAACTGCAAAAACCTTAACTTCACATCATTTGACTCTCTACATTTATTATGTATTGCGTGAGTTTTCTCTTTAAAGGATGTCATTCAGGGTACACGACTCTAGGAGTTAAAGATGATATTTAGTGGTGGATTTAAAAGTCTTTAGGGGTTACCAGATGTTCCGGAAGATGCTAGATATTATGCAAAACCACAAGAGAGAACGGACCTGTTAATGCCCATAGTTTTCTAATCACTAGATGCCTAAGTCCCCCAGAATTTTCTCCAGGTTTCACTGCGAATCGCTGCATAATACTCCACATCTCTCTCAATCGATCAATGATGTTCCCTAGGATTTTTATTGGCCTTGAGACTCCTATTATTGATCAATTTTCTTTCCCTTTTTGCTTTTTACGTTTTTTGAAAAGGGGAAATTGCTCTATTTGGAACATGGAGTCTCAAAAGCATGAAAATTACCATGACATATGCAAATCCCTGGGAAGAACCAAGCTCTCAAATCATAATCAATGTACTCTAGCAAGTATCCTTAAACCCTGCATTTGCAGTGATTGAAAACCTGTGTCGATCCTTTTCCCTCCGACGTTTTTACACATATCTGCACATATGACAATGAAGACAAGAATGCTTGGGGTCTGAAAAGAGGTAAGGGTTTAAGGTGGGTTACCAACTTAAAATGAGCTGGCCATTCAATATCAACAGAGAATGGTAAAGAGAATAATAGGTCCTGAATGGTTAATTCGTTTCTCTGATCTAACACATTTAAAGAGAAAAATTAAGTAATGTTAGAAGTCTAATAATATAGAGCCAAAATCAATGCAAACTAAAATTTTATGGGGGAATCCAGTCATGGGGTTCCGAATCCCCTGTCTAAATAACCCTGCTGCAATGGTCACTGGGTCTCAAAATCAAAGCATGTGTTGCTAGAAAATATCATAATTTTCTACAAAATTTGACTCAATAAAACAAATTTATCATAGGATTTTTTTTAAAATTACTTGATAAAAACAAAAAACAAACCAAAAGAAAGCAAACATCGTCAGATAACAAAGAACCTTCCCCCAAACTTAAATCGCGCCGTCCCGGTGCAAATTTAAATCAGAGAAAGTCATAATCAAATGATAAATATGAACAGAAAAGATAGAAAATGGTACATTGAACATCATTGGAAGATTGCATTCCAATTAGGTGACTTTTTTTATGGATTTTCGAATTTTTTTAAAGGAATACATGAAATAAATACCTTTTAAAAACAAATTTAAAAGATTTTTTTTTCTAAAACAAAATAAAAAGACTTAAAAGAAATTTGTTTTTTTTTTTGTTAGAAAAATTCAAATTTCATACCTGTAGGGGGATTGATCGATTGCATAGGGCAATTGATCGTTCGGTGAAGATTTTGCAAGCTCCGAATTTCATCGGATGTGCGATCGATCGATTAGGCTATCGATGGATGGATGGATCGATTGCAGAGCCTACAATTTTGCCTTTTTCGATCGTTTTCTGAAACACTAAGTAAATTCGTTAAAAATAAAAAAAATTAAATAAAAGCTACACTCTTACCAGTGGGTTTTCTCCCACTAAGCGCTTCTATTTAAAGTCGTTTAGCTCGACTTTGGTTTGCTATTTGTCTAGGGGTGATAAGAATCATCTAAGGAAATCAGTGTTTCGTTAGACTTTTCGGTGCTGCTTGCTGCTGGATTAGGAGATTTGTTTATCTATGGGGAACTTCTTTTTACGCTCTCCTTTTGCTGTGAAGTTAGGATCTCCATCTAGAACCTCAATTGTTTCATCTTTGTCACCGTATGAAGCATGTTCTTTGAGCATATGATTCGTCTCTTGCGTCTTTTTTCTCTTGCAAAGAGGTTCACGATCATTTGCTGGCTTTTTTGTCTCATCTTATAGAATGCCTTCTTGTCTTTCTTCCTAGAAACATAAGCTTCATTGTCCATTCCAACACCATCATAACAATCCGAAAATTGTCCTTCAATCACCTGGTTTGGTTATGGTCTATTGAGTAGTGCTTTGTGAGATGATTATTTGCATATGGTTGTAGACAAATAGACTACAATACCATTTTCAGGTCATGCATCAAAGCAATTTTCAGTAAAATCATTACAAATCGAATTAATGTCATGGTACCAAATTTTTCGTGCTTCTTGGATCTCTTTCGGTGGATCTTCGAACTCTTGAACTTGGTCCTCTTGGATGTCTAGAAGGTCGACATGAGCATTGAGTACCTTGATGCTCTCTTGTGGCTCTTCAATCTTTAATTCATGGAAGTCAATGGGGCTTTTCATGTCATGACTAATCTTGTCATCATCAACTGGGTCTTGCTCCATGCCAATTCCAAACCATCTGTGCTCATCTCTAGCATAACTCTCATCAAAGATCTCATTAACCCTAGCGAGGGCGTCTAAAACTCTTTTTGAAAGGCATTTTGTTGGTGGAGATGGATCATAGAATTGGTTATGTGAGATATAAGACTGGAAATGCCTTTGGTGATCAACATGTGCTGGCCATTGATAGCCACTACGAGAATCATATGAATGAACCAGTGTGTTGGAGAAACCCTGCTCCCGAGCTAGCATGTCTTTGATAGAGAGCTTGCTAGAATCTTCATAGATATCAAACATTTGTGAGTGAGCCAATGGGTCCAAAAATCCATGGCCTCTTGCTTCAGCTCGCATCATGATTTACGCCATAGCATTCCTTGAGGCTCCACAAAAATCAAAAGTCATTGTTCCAAGCAAAGTACCTGAAACACAAAAACAAAGAAGAAGAAAAACTGAATCAAATTTAAAAGAAAAGAAAAACTTAGAGTAAACTCTTAGTCTGAAAACTAATGGCACTGCTAGTAGCCAAACACTTGAAGTGTGTCAGGTTTTAACTTATGATTTAATGATCTTGCTGCAAGTGCACAACGATCAATTGTAGTACTTAAGGATTGAATCCAAAGAAACAAGAGTGCACAATAATAATTCTGAACTAAGAATTAAGCTAAGTATGCAAATAAGAGGGTTTTGGGGTTTGGGGGGGGGGGTGTTTGATGCAATATAATAATAAAAAGCAATAAAAATAAAAGCGTTGTAAAGCAATATAATTAAAACGTTGGGCATTCAGGGATTTCTCAGGGTTTCACAGTTCAAATTATTCAAGTTCTATTCCTAGAGGCAATTGACATCATTTTTTCTTCATTCTAGAACTCAAATCACTATCTTATGACTAACCCACTCTCGTGGCGATAATCATCTATGCCTAATTATCCTATTAATCAACTCTCGCAGTCAATAACATAGTTAAACGAGCATTTATATTCAGGTTCAATTGGTCACCTAACTCAGTAACTCAACTTTCGCAGGTTAGAGCGCTAGACCCATCTAACATCAGATCCAAACAATAACTCAAGTAGTGTGCAAGCCAAAATCGTCCTAAGATCAGTTTCTAGATGATCAATAAGAAACATGCAATAATGAATATATCTAGATGAAAAACTACTCTAACTTATCAAGAGCGCCACTCTATTCCTAGAAACCTATCTATCGAACCATGAAAATCTCCTTGAATAACCCCTAGTCCCAACAAAAGAACTACTCAATTATGACAAAGTAAATCAAAGCAAAAGCAATAGATAAACTCATAATCATTAAGAACAATAGCAAATGGTTCAGAAAACTTCTCTATGAAGATACAAAGAGGCGAAATCTTTTCCCTTATCGAATAAAAACAAAGAAAAATAAAAAGAAACTAAAAGATTTTTAGGTGATGAAGAACTTTGGTGTCTATGAGAGCCTACTGATTTCCGTGGACTCTCTGATGGTTTCATAGGTGTGGAAGTCGGTTAGGGCGAATCCCAATAGATCTAGGAGATAATTTTTTTAAAATATGGAAAATTGCCTGTTTTTAGGGACTCCGATCGATCGATTTCTATATGCGATCGATCGACCACCCTTTCGCATTCTGGGCATGCTTCTGCTTGCATGATCACATCGTTGGATTTTCACGATATGATATTCAAATTGAAGCTAACACTCCTAGCTATCTTGTGCTAACATTTGAGCTTCATCCGACGGTGGGAAGGTCTCCATTGGAGGCAAAATATTTGATGCTCAGAATCTGTCCAATCTCCAAAATGCTTGTTTTACATCCCTTTTTGTCCAAATTGCTCCAATTTCCTGTAAAAACTATAAAAACTACAAAACACTAAAAACACTAAAAACACCAATAAAATGCCATAACCAAGTAGTTTCTTTATTAAAAACTCATTAAAAACATAGTAAAAACCGGTAAAATCTAAGGTATATCATGTGGCCACACTGCGAAGGACGAATCGGGCTGGAGACTAAGTGGTCAGACGTATAGGTAAAGAAGTAGACGAGGAGCTAAACACGCAACTCGGGTTTTGATATACCTTAGATTTTATCGGTTTTTTTATTATGTGTTTAATAGGTTTTTAATGAAGAAACTACTTGGTTTTGGCATTTTATGGCTGCTTTTAGTGTTTTTATGGATCTTAGAGTCTTTATAGGAAATGGGAGCAAATTGGAACAAAAAGGATGAAAAACAAGCTATTTGAGGGCATGACTTATCTTGAGCATCAAATGTTTTGCATCAGATGGAGACCTTCCCACCTTGGATCAAGCTCAAATTTTACCACCAGATAGATGGTAGTGTTAGCTTCGTAAAAATCTAACGGTGAGATCTCCAGATATGCTCGATTTACTGAAGACTGGCTGATGAAGGTTTAAAGAGAAGCAAGCCTAGAGCATGAAGCACGATCGATTGATCAGCCCTCCTACGATAGATTGAACATCCGCAACTTTGGCTGGAGAACGAGATTTCATAGGCGATCCATCGATCAATCTATTGTGATCAATCGATCAACCTATTGCGATTGATCGATCGCCGACCTTGAAAAAAAGCAAATTTTATTTTCTTCAATTTTATTTCCTAAAGCCCAAAGGAATAAACCTAATTCAACCCCTACCCTATATAAAGACCACATCATGCAAACAAATATCAAGTCTTCATCATTTTCTTGAAGATTGATTATTCTCTTTTCATCACCAAAGCTATTTAGTCTCTTTTAGTTTTGTTTGATAAGAGAGAAGATCTCACCTCTTGTACCTCTATAGAGAAGTTTTCTGAACCCTTTGCTCTTAATGAATATATTTTCTACGGCTTTTGATTTGGTTTCCATACTCATGTCGGAGTAGTTTTATTGTTGGGAATAGAGAATTTTCGAAGAGAAACATAATTGTTCGATAGATATGGTTTAACAATTAGAATGGCGTTCTTGATAAGTGATGTACTTGTATTTTGGCATCCTTAGCATGTATTTTCTTTAGCTTTTACATTCATTAAGATTACATTATGCATATTTCTCTTCATTTTAGGTTCCATTTAGTTTAGATTTAGTCTTAGAGTCCTAGGTACATTATGTTGCATTTGCATGCATATTTAGTCATCTTTCAGGTTTACTGGAGGCATAGGAGTAAGAAGAACCAACTGGAGAAGGAGGAGAATCAAGGAGAATGAAGAAGAGCCAAAGACCAACTGAGGAGCTTTGCATCGACCAGCCAACTTCACCAGGTCGATGTGGTGGGTACATGTGAGCAACCCCAGTTTGCCTGAGGACCACTGCATCGACCAACCAAGCTCACCAGGTCAATGTAGTGGGTCGATGTGAACAACACTAGGGAGATTCCAGAGGCATTGAAGGAGTCCTGCATCGACCAAAGCAACTCTCCAGGTCGATGCAGCAGGTCGATGTTAGGAACCCTTTCAACACAAATCCGGGTTTGACCCGGTTTGTCCCGGGTACATTTCTTTTTTCTATAAATAGGTTTAAACACATTAAAACCCTAAGCTTTTTCTGATTTTTGTTATCCTTTGGTCAAGAACAAAACCTTTTGGTTTCTTTCCTCTTTTGGATGCAAAACTTGGATCCTTTTATATTTATTTAGTAAAGTTTCTTAATCTCTCTCTCTTAATCTTTTATTATGTCTTTCTTTGTTTATGCTATTGTTGTTTCCATGATCATGAGTGAGTAGTTTCCTTAATGGATTATGGGTAAAGTAGATTAGGATATTTGATGTATGATTAGTGATGCTTAGGTCTAGATTAGTATGTGTGGGAGTCGAAACTCGCACAACCAAAACTTGTAAAGAGATTTAGGGATTCGACAAACTTCTATGTAAAGAAACCAAGAAACCGAGATCCAAAGATGGAGATTTTATTCAAGCTGTTTTGAAAGCTGTTTGTAAAGTAATAAGCGTTTAGCTAGGTCAATTTTTCGGATACCCTTTTTTTAAGAGGTACATCGTGTGTTTATATGCAAAAATAGTCGGTTAGGCCTTTTCCTAAAGGATAAAGGAGAACTTCCTTATTCTTCGGAATTTCCTTTCTCTGATTCAGATGCGGGCTTCTTTCTTTGCCTCGTTGCCTCAGCCCGCCAATATCTTATGGCTCGTTGCCTCGACCCGAAAAGGTATTGGGCTGGTTACTTTGCCGGGTCATCAATGGGCCGGCTCGTCGCCTATCTCGCTTGCTCCTCCCAACGCCGAACCAGAAGGAGTTGTTGTCGTCGGCTCGTCATATTACCACCTTAACACCGAACCAGAGAAAAAGCTCATCACCATTCCTCAATGCCGAGCCGAAGGAGGATTGGCTCGTCGCCTTTCCTTTTCACCGAGCCAAAGAGAGATTGGTTCATATCCAAGTGTTCGGCTCGTCAATGAGTTGTGGTTTACCAACATGTTGGCTCGTCACCGTTTGTTGGTTCGCCAACATGTTGGTTCATCACCGTTTGTTGGTTCGCCAACATGTTGGCTCGTCACCGTTTGTTGGTTCGCCAACATGTTGGCTCGTCACCGTTTGTTGGTTTGCTGCCTAGCCAAGATGTTGGCTCGTCACTCCTTTCTTCATGCCTAGCCAAGATGTTGGCTCGTCACTCCTTTCTTCATGCCTAGCCAAACGTTGGCTCGTCACTCACTTCTTCATGCCTAGCCAAACATTTGCTCGTCACTGCTTCTTCCTGCTGCCGAGCCAACAGGAGCGTTGGCTCGTCATTCCTTCCTGCTGCCTAGCCAAGATGTTGGATCATCTCCATTTCTTCCTTGCTACCGAGCCAAGTCTGGCTCATTGCCATCTTTCTCTACTTAGCCAAGTGTTGGCTCGTCATCGTTTCTTCACGTCTAGCCAAGATGTTGGCTCGTCGCCTGCTTTCTCCTTGTTACCTAGCCAAAATGTTGGTTCGCCGCTTAGCCAAACATTGGCTCGTCATTGCTTGCTTCTGCCGCCGAGCCAAGAGTTTGTGCTTGCTTGGCTAGCACTTTCTCCATACTTAGTCTTATCAGCAGTTGATCTCGACGAGGTGAAAACTGACCCCAACAGTTAGCCCCCCAGCTCGGTAGTATTATTAATAATAGTGACGAGGTGAGAAGTCAAGATCGAGATCAACTATCTTTGGGCTACCGAGCCAGATTTGAGATGAAGTTGTCACCCGGGCATTGACACATGCCGAGCCAAACTGATAGTGTTACCGAGGCGTTTTATTTCTGAGCCAACACTGGAGTATCTTATCGCCGAGCCGACTCCTTGACGTGCTGCCAATTCGTTTTCAATTGCATTGCCGAGGCACTTTGGCATGTGACATTCGTTTTTCATTGTGCCGAACCGACACCTTTATCATGTTGCCGAGCCAACTTATCACTCACATGATCGAGCTATTTGGCTCGTCGTCGTTGTAATGCTTAGACTGCCATTCTGCCGAGCCATCCTCTCCTGATGTGTCGCCGAACCATCCCAATAAGTCTAATTCGTCTTTGGCTCGTCGGAAATATTGGCTCGAAGTATCTCTGTTCATGATTACAACTTTGTTGGGAACTGTAAGCGTTTTGCATGTTCCCGAGGCTGCGTGGCGTCACGCGCTGTGATTCCATGCTTATTTATATTTAGATCTTTGCCTCACTCCTCATAACTCCTCTTCATTTCCGAAAAATCAGGTAGCTCTCTTCTCTCTCCTCTTTTCTCTCTTTTTTGTTTAAGTAGTTGGCTAGGTTTTCATCGATCCTCCTGTTCCGCCGCCGCCACTATTAAATTTTCCGATCCATCTTCAAACGTTGCTCGGCGTCTCCTTGCACTTTCCGATCCATCTTCGAACGCGTCCGGCGAGTGCTTGAATTTTCCGATCCAACTTCATCCGGGTCGATTTCTCCTTGATCTTCCGTCTCCGAGCCGAGATTCATCACATTTAAGTGTTTCCGAGCCAAAAAAAACCCCTCCAATTCTTTCCAAGTATCAGTTTGACTCTGAGCCGAAATATCAATGTCGCATATCACCGAGCTGGAAGATTCTATTGGTTCGGCAACTTCTGCTTCACTGCTGGGTCGCAAGATGGTATTATCTCCGGAGGTTTCCGAGCCAGCTGAGCCTAGTTCTCCACAGGGTCGACTGCAGATTGTTGTCCCGTCTTTGGTTGACGAGGCTATTGATGCCGAGGCGGATGCCGTAGCAGCTCTGGTACAAAAGGCTCTCGAAGAGTTTAAAGCCGAGCCGACAGAATATGTTATTGACGAGGCGGAAAAAATGAGTTTGGAGAGATTGTTTGCGAGCCACCAGGCTAGCACGTCGACGAGGCGAAAGCCTAAGAAAAAAGCTCCAAAGAGACCACCAGACCCACCTGGTTCGTCTTTATGCACTGCTGAATCTTTGGAGGCACTGAGGCATCGTTTTAATATCTCGGAGGATGTAGATCTGATTGTTCCGGCCTCAACAGACCGAGCTGAATCTCCACCGCCTGGGTATTTCACTCTCTATGAGAGTTTCTTCTACGGTTGTCTACTCTGGTTTCCGATTCCCAGCTTGATCATCCGTTTCCTATACAAACATGGGTTAGCGCCGAGCCAAGTCACGCCTCGTGGGATGCGTCACTTAGTTGGGATTCTGGTTCGGAGCTACGAGTGTGATGCGACGGTTCGCATCTCCCATCTTCGGCAGTTCCTCGAATTTCGAAAGATTAAGAATTCCCGAGCCTACTACATCTCCAATAAGAAGCAAAGAAAAATAATCGAAGGCTTCCGAAGCAAGGATGGCGAATGGGGACACTATTTCTTCTTTGTTCCCATTAATGATGCTACGGTAGAAGCCGAAAGCATCCATTACGTCAAGTCAGAGTGGGGAGATATTGGTGGGCGAGCCGTAGACCCTTCAGGAGATTTACTAAGTTTTGCTTTGTAGCGAGCTGACCACCATTTTCTTCTGTGTCTTTGCAGTTCGGCAGATTCTACCACGCTTCCCAGAAGACACGCTTACGCTTCGGAATACACTTGCCGCTAGGAAGTGCCATTGGGAAAGACATTTTTCCCTAAGAAGAGTCGAAAAGGCCAGAGCTATTTTCGCCGGTGTCGAAGTGTCTGACAGCTCGGAGTCTGAATCTTCATTACCAAGTCCTCCGAGGAGTAATATGGGAAAAAGATTGACGATCCGTGATAAACAAGCTTTGAAGGAAAAGGAGGAAAGAGAGGCAGCCAGCCGAGCCAACGAAGCGGCCGCAGCAATTGAAGCACCCGCCGAGCCGGTCGCCGAGATACCTGACCAAACTATGACTGAGACCGAGGTTCATCCTTCTACCGAGCCACCAGCTCTTGCCATCGAAGCTCGAGAAATAGTTTCGGCTCTTGTTTCGGTTGTCAGACCCTCCTCTTCAACACTGTCCCATCACAGAGAAGGCAAGAAATCTTCTGGCAAATGCCCTGCCTCCGAGGCCGATAAAGAGAGATCCAAGGGGAAGCAGGAAAAAAGAAAACGCCATAAGCCTGTCGAACCGACTTCTGTCGAGCCGGAGCCTGCGTCATTTAGGCATGAGGGATCCGAGCCAATATGCAACGACGAGGCAGCTTCAGCGACACTCTTCTCGCAAGTTCGTTGCTCAGGGACAGATTGCCTCCCCTTGACGTTTTATCGCACAGCGACCTGTACGCCGACATGTCGCTTCGAGGCACTAAGGTATTTTTCAGGGAATATATGCCTTCTTGTTATTGTAGAGAAACTAAGTGCTAACCGTTTTCCCTTTGATCAGTTTGTTGCGTCTATCAACAAGATGGTTGCCGCTTTCGAAAAGGATGTAAGGAAGGACAGGCGTCGGATCGAAGATGCTCAAAAAGATGCATCTTTCTTAAAGAACAAACTTGCCGAACTGGAGAGTAGGCATACCGCCGAGCTAGCGACCACTGCAGCTCGGATTGAAGCTCTTGAAAAGGAAAAGGCGTTTCTTAAGGAAGAGTGGAACAAGGCCAGTGATTTGGCTATGAGGATAGATCGCTCGAAGCAGAAGAAAGCTGCTGAAATCGAATCCTTAAAGAGGCAAATCACTGCCGCAAATGCCTTGCGCGAGGCGGACATGAAGAAGGCCCAGAAGGCGGTGAGGCGGGAGATGTCCGAGAGATTTCAGGGGCGGCTCGCTAAGATTGAGAAGAAAGTGGACGAGCTGCAAGAGGCGAAAGAGAAGGAGCTTGATCTGGCCCAGGTTGACGGCAACCTTCAGTTGCTCGAAATCCTGTAGAAAGGGGATGCGCCTGCCCTTGACTCCGAGGTGGCTAAACTGACAGGCTGGAGAGCTGATCTTGCCGAGGCGGCTGATGAATTTGAGAAGATTGAGGCGGAGCTGAAGAAAGACCTAATGCTCTCACCTGTTTCTCCGGATTCCGTAGACACTCTCCTGGGTACCGAACCAATAGAGAATGCAGCAGCGATAGTCGGAGTTGCAGACTTTGCGGGCTCGAATGTTGGCACTCCGGGGATTGCCGATCTTGCCGCTGAGAAGCCTTTCGAGCCGGATCTTCGTCGATGATCCTTTTTTTTTCTTTATAACTCAAGAACTCTCTTTTACTTGGTATTGTTGAGAACAAGTGCCTGGATGGCTTTATCCACTTTTTGTGTTAATTTTGCTAAGTCTTGCAACGTTTGCCGGGCATTGGCATGAACTCTCTTATCTCTTGCTGGAAATATCTATGTTCTCGTTCGTCTTTTTGATACGATATCGCGAACCATCTGTTATTAGTAAAGAATATGGTGATTCTTTTTAGTGTCAGTTTAGGGGTTGCGGTGTTCCGGCTTACATTTCCCGTTCATTTGACAGTGAAGCATGTTTAAGATCTCATACTAACTTTTTAGGTTTAGTATTATGTTTCTGAGATGTTTATGACCAGTGTACCAAGAGGTGTTTACTGGGTTTCAGATTTTAGTTTGAGTGTTAAGACTTGCGAGTTTTCGACTTACGGGTCCCTCTCAAAGATAAACTTGTAAGAATATCGTCCAGGATATACCTTTCGGATATTAGATTAGGATATACCCAACCGGAATTTGTATAGCGTGCTTTTATACCCGTAAGAGGGTGTTGAGAACCCTATCCCGTATAGAGATAGTGGTCAAAATCCATAAAGGATGTGGTTGTCCGTCTGTTGTGGCCAGCAACAGACGAGGTGATAGAATATCTGTGAAAGATGTAATGTTGTGAATCGTGTAGACTAAGTCGAAGCAAGTTGTGTTTGAAAGAGTTTAAACTGTTGTTTGAAAAGTGTGATACGAGGTATGGGAGTATACCTGTATACGTACCCACTCCCCCCCTTTTTTAAGGAGGGGGACAACTGAACCCATCCGAAGATGAGCTGCCTACGTACCCTTTTCAGGGATCAAGTCGTCCCGTAGTTCATATGAAGTGATTTAGTGGTAATACCTCTTTAGGTGCATCGCATTCCAAGACCTTGGTATCGGGATGTCAGACATGTTTGAGAGCTCGTATACTCCTGGTCGAACTACATTGGTGATTTTGTAGGGTCTCTCCCAGTTTGCTCCTAGTTTGCCAGCGTTTGTTTCGGCTGTGTTCTGAAAAACCTTGCGGAGAACCAGATCACCTTCTTTGAACTTGCGACTTCTGACGTTAGCGTTGTAATACTTGGCTGCTGCCTGTTGATAATTTTGAATCCGAACCAGTGCCTGATCTCTTCGTTCGTTAACCAAGTCCAACTCATCGAGTAGCATGAGGTGGTTCAGTCCTTCCTGTCCAGAAAGAAGTCTGCGGCGGACGCCAGGATATTGGACTTCAGCTGGGATGACGCATTCGGTACCATGGACAAGAGCAAAGGGTGTCTCTCCAGTGGCACGTTGCGGAGTGGTGCGGTGTGACCACAATACTCCTTCGAGTTCATCTGCCCAGCGTCCCTTCTTTGCATCAAGGCGTTTTTTCAGGCCATCCAGGATAGTCTTGTTTACTGCTTCAGCTTGCCCATTCCCTTGTGGATTACGTGGCGTGGATTTTCTAAGTCGTATCTTCCATTTTTCGCAAAAAGCTTCAAACCTTATAGAGATGAACTGTGAGCCGTTGTCTGTGATGATTTCGTATGGAACTCCGTGTCGGCATAAAATATTCTTCCAGACAAAATTTTCCACTTGGACGTCTTTTATGTTGGCGTAAGAATCTGCTTCTACCCATTTGGAGAAGTAATCTGTCAAGACCAGCAAGAACCTCTTTTGTTTGGATCTATGCAGAGGCCCGACGATGTCCATTGACCAGCGTATGAAAGGGTAGGGCGCTGAGATTGATGACAACAACTCCGTAGGTTGGTGAATCATTGGGGCATGTCGTTGGCATTTTTCGCATCTGGCGGAGAACTTTTCACAGTCCTTCACCATAGTTGGCCAATAATAACCGTGACGCTTGATCTTGATTGCTAAAGCTCTTCCGCCGGAGTGATTACCACATGAGCCACTATGGACCTCTTCCATGATGTTTCTTGCTTGGGTGCCTTCGACACAAACCATTAGTGGTCCTGAGAATCTCCACTTGAAGACGTTTCCATCCAAAAGAACGTATCGGGCAGCTTGAGCTCTGAGTTTTCGGGCAGCCCATTTGTCTGATGGTACCTCACCATCCATGATGTATACGCGAATTGCTTCCATCCATTCTTTGTCACATCCGTAATCTTCTTTAGTTGGTTGTGGATCTTCCTCCATCTCCATCGTCTCTCCGTCGTCTGGAGGGTCTGTTTCAGGCTCTTCCTCCATCTCAATGGCCGTGACCTCCACCGATGGTTGCATATTTTTGTCCCCTAGAGCAGTGGTGTCGGTGCTGTCCTTTTCGGCTAAATTTGGCTCGGATATAGATTCGGCCTGAGCGGCTGTTTGGGAGCGAGTGACTGCGTTCACGATGTCAGAGAGGTTGATACTCGGGCTTTTGATGAGTTCCACAGGAATTATCCTTTTAGATCCGGGTCGGAGGTGGATGCGAGCGCTGCTAGAGCGTCTGCCGAAGTGTTTTCCCCGCGTGGTATTCGTGTTAATGTGAACTCTTCGAACTGTGCAGCCAGTTCTTTGACAATCTTTAGATAGGCTTCCATTCGGTCGTCTCTGGCAGTGTACTCGCCGCTGACCTGGTTGACCACGAGTTGTGAGTCGCAGTAGGCTTTGATGTGCGAAACCTTGAGTCCCAGAGCAAGTCTTATTCCAGCAATCAAAGCTTCATATTCTGCTTCGTTATTGGATGCACGAAAACCCAGGCGGAATGACTGCTCAAGGATTTCGCCTGTTGGAGAGGTTAACCGTATTCCCACTCCGGATCCTTGTTTTGATGATGATCCATCCGCGTGAGCCTCCATATTGTGCTCGGAGCCGGCTCTTCTATCACTTCTTCTGGGAGTTCTATCAAAAAGTCGGCTAGGACTTGAGATTTTGCGCAGGTTCTGCTTCGATATTCGATGTCATATTCGCTCAGCTCTATTGCCCACTTTGCCAATCTCCCAGACTGGCTAGGGCTATGCAAGACGGATCGCAATGGAAAGGTAGTCAAAACCACAATCAAATGCGACTGGAAGTATGGTCTCAGTTTTCGAGCGGACATTACCATAGACAATGCCAGTTTCTCCATCTATGGATACCGTGTTTCAGCGTCGGTGAGAGTTTGACTAACATAGAAAATTGGCTTCTGCTCGCTGCGCTCTTCTCTGATGAGTACACCACTTACCGCCGTGGCCGAAACGGCCGTGTATAGAAACAGTGGCTTGCCTTCCACCGGTTTCGTAAGTACTGGAGGGCTGGCTAGGTACTCTTTCAACTGCTGAAACGCCTGTTCGCATTTTTCTGTCCATTCAAACTTCTTGTTCCCACGTAGCGTATCATAGAAAGGCAAACACTTATCAGTTGACCGAGAGATGAAGCGATTCAGCGCGGCGACCCGTCCAGTTAGCCTCTGGACTTCGCGTTTTGTCTTCGGTGACACCATCTGTATGAGCGCATCAATCTGCCTCGGGTTGGCTTCGATTCCACGGTGGGTGACCAGATATCCAAGGAATTCTCCAGACGTGACCGCGAATCTGCACTTGGTTGGGTTCAATTTCATGTTGTGCAGATTCAGTTGCTTGAAACATTCTTCTAGGTGAGCTACGTGATCCTCCTCCTCTAAAGACTTCACCAGCATGTCGTCTATGTATACTTCCATTGTCTTCCCCAGTTGGCCAGCGAACATTCGGTTTACTAGTCGCTGGTAAGTGGCTCCAGCATTTTTCAGACCGAATGGCATGACTTTATAGCAGTATATCCTGCGGTCTGTGATGAATGCCGTCTTCTCTTGATCGTCCGGGTTCATTAGGATTTGGTTGTATCCGGAGAAAGCGTCCATGAATGAAAGGAGTTTGTTCCCTGCTGTCGCTTCCACCAATCGATCGATATGTGAAGTGGAAAGCTGTCTTTGGGGCAGGCTTTGTTCAGGTCGGTGAAATCCACGCATACACGCCATTTCCCATTTTTTTTCTTAACCACCACAGGGTTAGCGAGCCAGTCTGGATACTTTGCTTCGACTATTGATCCCACACGTAGTAATCGTTCCACCTCGTCATTCACTGCTCGTGCTCTGTCCGGACCAAGTTTTTGCCTTTTCTGTTTGACGGGTTTAAAGGTTGGGTCCACGTGCAGCTCGTGGCATGTTACGTTGATGCTGATGCCGGGCATATCTTCAGCTTCCCATGCGAAGGTGTGGAGGTTCTTTTTAAGGAAAGAAACTAGCTCTCCCCTTATTGGATCTTTTAGCTCGGCCCCTATTTCGACACAACGTTCTGGGTGATTGCCATCTATGTTCACCGAGACGACGGGTCGCAAGTTGGTTTGCTTTCCCTCTCGCGATCCTCCGTGATCTGTAATTGCTATAAGAGTTTGGCCAACTCCTTCTCGGGTTCCCTGTCCGTCTTCATCTTCTTTCTCCTGGTGGTGGTTTCTGTGACGGGGTTCCTAAGTTTGTGTTCGGCTAGGAAACATATGCGGGATTCCTTTTGGTTTCCCCAAATTGTTTTGATTCCCACAGGGGTCGGAAATTTGATGCAGAGGTGATAGGTCGACGGTACAGCTCGCATCGAGTTTATCCAGGGTGTGCCCATGATCACATTGTAGATCGCAGGATGATCTGCAACCAAAAACTCCACTATCTTGGTTACCTGTTCAGCTTGGACAGGGAGTTTTATTGTTCCAAGGGTCATGGTCGTCTCTCCCGAGAATCCAGTTAAAGGCTTCGGCGCGGCTGTGATTTTGTCCAGGTCTATGTTCATCCTTCTGAGAGTCTCCCGGAAGATCACATCTACGGAGCTTCCTGTGTCTATGAGAACTTGGGCGACGTCGCAATCATCAACGATCAATTCTATCACTAGGGGGTCATTATGTGGTCGGTTGATGCCGGTGGTCTCCCTTTCTTCGAATGAGATAACATCGTTGGGAAGTTTGGAGGGTGCTGACCAGTTTACACTCACATCGGCTCGCCGCTGGAAAGCTTTGATTGAAGACACCGTATCCGAACAGTATTGTGATCCACCCATTATCATATTTATTCTTCTTCGAGAACCTGACTGCGTTGCCTCGTCATCTCGTCTTCCTCGCTTGGGCGTATCATCATTTTGACTTATCTGGTTCGGCTGATCTTTTTCGCCTTCTTGCTCGAAGTCCTTTAAGCTGACTACGCTACCGAGTTCTCCGGCTACCAGCTTTGCCGCAAGCTTCATTCCCAAGGTTCGGCAATTGGCAGTTGAATGACCGTGCATATGATGAAATTCGCAGTAAGCTTTTTCGTCGTACGAACTTTGACTCCGTGTCCAGGTGTTCCAGGATGTTTTACCTCGGCTCGTTCCCACCTGGTAGTTATGGGCTCCTCCAAAATTAGGTCTCTCGTTATGTACATACCCGTTTCCTTGAATACTCTTCTTATGAGGAGGTTGGCTTGGCATTTGGAAAGAACGGTTCGTCGCTTTGGCGGGTCCATACTTCTGAGACAAAACCTTCATCTCTTCTTCGTTGACTATGAAATCTGAGGCTCGGTGCAGTGCGTCCTGGATTGATATTGGTGTGTTCAGAGCAATCTCTTTTCGGAATTCGGATTCGTACCACAGAGCCCTTTTTAAAGCGAGCACAGCGGCCTTGTCACTGACGTCTTCAACTTTTGACATCACTGCTTTAAATCTCCCTATGAAGCTTCGCAATGTCTCCGTAGGCCTTGAGTCAATGTCCATAGGTCGGCATCTGAGGCTCCTCGATCCATAAATATGGAGTAGTGCTTCAAGAAGGCGGCTGATAGCTGCTGGAAATCATCAATGGAGTTCCTCTCTAATCTTGAAAACCATTGGAGGGCTGCACCCTTTAGATGTTCCACAAATACCAAGCAGAAACCGGCATCTCTCTCCTTTTCTCTAAAATTGGCTCGGCCCATTGCTATGATAAACGCCGTTATGTGTTCCTTTGGGTCGGTTGTCCCTTCGTAGACTGGGACTTTGATCTTTCCTGGGTCGGAGACCCTTGCCTTGGTAATTCGGGCTGTAAACGGTGTATTGTGCGCTTCTTCCAATACGCGGTCAATCTCTGGGACTTTACTGGTTGCCTTGTGCACCTGGGATTGGACGGCTTTCATCTCAGCAGTGGCTCGAATCAATGAGGCTCGAATTTCGTCCAACTCTTCACTCTGGGCTCGGCTCGTCGTTCTTGGTTCATCAACAAACTGCGCTCGTTGGACCCAGAGGAGATTTTCCTCTTCCTCTGCCGAATTCCTGGCTCGGTTTAGGTTAATATTGCCTTCGCTGGCTCGGGGTTCTGTTGTTGCTGGTGCGAATCCCTCGTCAGCAAGATTTTCTGCATTGTGGTCTCCTTCTTCGTCAAGGACGATTGCTGTAGCCGATCCAACGTTGGTGCGTAAGTCATATCCATCACTGGTTCCTCTTGCGCCTTGGGTCAGCCGGGGTAGCTCGGTGATATTTGATCTTGTCACCGCGGGCGCCTGCTCGTTTGTTGGATGTGACGGTGGTAATCCCCCCAAAGTCCTTAGTGCGTCGCGCGGTGTTGAAAAATCCAGGGCCGTCGGGTTTAGGCCAAGCCGCCTGGTTATTCCGCTAACAGGTGGGTTCATAGTTGAGCCGACTCCTCCAGATCGTATGTTTCTGGCTCGGCTATCGGTTACTAGTGACTCAATTCTCTCTGTTAGCGAGCTGTTCAGCTTGTCTTGCTCCTCGGCCTTCTTCAGCAACGCGGTCATCATGTTCTTCAATTCTGTTAGAGTTTCTGTGGTGCCATCCGTGTTCGCTGGAGGCAGATTGGTTCCTGTCCTAGGAGGATCGACACCGGTATTGCTCGCATCATCACCGCTTCGGTCTCCGTCGGTAGTCATCGCTTCAGATCTCGTATTAAGTGGTTCTAAGGTGTCAGAAAGTTTGAGTAGTTCCCTCAGACGGCGCCAAATTGTGGGAGTCGAAACTCGCATAACCAAAACTTGTAAAGAGATTTAGGGATTCGACAAACTTCTATGTAAAGAAACCAAGAAACCGAGATCCAAAGATGGAGATTTTATTCAAGCTGTTTCGAAAGCTGTTTGTAAAGTAATAAGCGTTTAGCTAGGTCAATTTTTCGGATCCCCTTTTTTAAGAGGTACATCGTGTATTTATATGCAAAAATAGTCGGTTAGGCCTTTTCCTAAAGGATAAAGGAGAACTTCCTTATTCTTCGGAATTTCCTTTCTCTGATTCAGATGCGGGCTTCTTTCTTTGCCTCGTTGCCTCAGCCCGCCAATATCTTATGGCTCGTTGCCTCGACCCGAAAAGGTATTGGGCTGGTTACTTTGCCCGGTCATCGATGGGCCGGCTCGTCGCCTATCTCGCTTGCTCCTCCCAAAGCCGAACCAGAAGGAGTTGTTGTCGTCGGCTCGTCATATTACCACCTTAACACCGAACCAGAGAAAAAGCTCATCACCATTCCTCAATGCCGAGCCGAAGGAGGATTGTCTCGTCGCCTTTCCTTTTCACCGAGCCAAAGAGAGATTGGTCCTTTTCGGCTCGTCACTGAGTTGTGGTTTACCAACATGTTGGCTCGTCACCGTTTGTTGGTTCGCCAACATGTTGGTTCGTCACCGTTTGTTGGTTCGCCAACATGTTGGCTCGTCACCGTTTGTTGGTTCGCCAACATGTTGGCTCGTCACCGTTTGTTGGTTTGCTGCCTAGCCAAGATGTTGGCTCGTCACTCCTTTCTTCATGCCTAGCCAAGATGTTGGCTCGTCACTCCTTTCTTCATGCCTAGCCAAACGTTGGCTCGTCACTCACTTCTTCATGCCTAGCCAAACGTTTGCTCGTCACTGCTTCTTCCTGCTGCCGAGCCAACAGGAGCGTTGGCTCGTCATTCCTTCCTGCTGCCTAGCCAAGATGTTGGCTCGTCTCCATTTCTTCCTTGCTACCGAGCCAAGTCTGGCTCATCGCCATCTTTCTCTACTTAGCCAAGTGTTGGCTCGTCATCGTTTCTTCACGTCTAGCCAAGATGTTGGCTCGTCGCCTGCTTTCTCCTTGTTACCTAGCCAAAATGTTGGTTCGCCGCTTAGCCAAACATTTGCTCGTCATTGCTTGCTTCTGCCGCCGAGCCAAGAGTTTGTGCTTGCTTGGCTAGCACTTTCTCCATACTTAGTCTTATCAGCAGTTGATCTCGACGAGGTGAAAACTGACCCCAACAGTATGATTTCCCATGATTAGAGAGAACCGATTACTAGGATTGAAGTAATTAATCAATTTATAGAACATGGTCTTCTAATGCCCGAAAGATGTTTGTGAAAATATCTAGGAGACTCTAATTCATGCTTTTATATCTTAGCCAATTAACACTTGATGTCTAAGGTGATTAGTAGACTTATATGGGCTTATGCATTAATGATCTCTAATCTACTTCAATAGAGATCGGAAGATTGTCATTTTGATTGATTAATAGAATGGATTAGTATTTGCGAAAGTTAACTAGTCTAGATATAGGATCCGTCTTGGAAATGGTTTGTTATATGACCTTGCATCATTAGTCATATGTTAAACACTTATAGTCTATGATCTCTATCCAAAGTCCATGCCTTTATCATATTTGCTTGTCCAACTGACTTTTTGTTGACTTTCTTAATTTGATTTTGAATTTGCTTTCTTTAAGTTTAATTATCTTATGCATATTCCTATCTTAGTTTCTTAACCTTGTTTAGTACTTTTCTTGCATCCTTGCATTGGTTTGCCTAGGTTGTTAGAATTGGTTACAAAATATAACTCTTGAATTTGGCTTAGCTTCTATAAGATTTTGCATTCCTTTTTTCTTGACATACTCCTTGTGGAAGAATGACCTCTAAGTATTACAATGACATTGCCATGCACTTGTCGTTTATTGCTTAGAGTTTAAAGCTTTAGTAGCATCCTTAAGTTTGAGCATTCAAACCTAAGTATTTTCTACATCAATAAGTCATAGTAGTCCTTCATCTAGGTCTGATTTTACTATATATTCTTTTACTTATCATATAGGAATTGATTTTAGAACGATTTTGGCTTGAACATCACTTGAGTTATTGTTTTGATCAGATATTTGATGAGTCTAACCCTTTAGCCTGCGAGAGTTGAATTACTGCGTTAGATGAACAATCGAACATAATATTAATTGCATGTTTGTCTATGTTATTGACTGCGAGAGTTAATTAATAGGATAGATTTGACATAGATGGTTATCGCTGCGAGAGTAGGTTAGCCTTAAAATAACAATTTGAGTCCTAGGACGAAAACATGATGTCATTTGCCTATATGAGTAAACCCTGAATAATTTGAACTATGAATCCCAGGGAAATCCCTGAAAAACCAATGCTTTGCTCTTATTGCTTACATCAATTTTATTTAATTGCTTTGGAGCAAATTGGACTAAAAAGATGAAAATAAACAATTTGAAGATAGGACAGATCCTGAGCATCCAATATTTTGCATCAGATGGAGACCTTCCCACTGTTAGATGGGAGTGTTAGCTTCGATTTCCATATTAGATCATGAAAATCCAACTGTGAGATCTCAAGATATGCTCGATTTACTGAAGACTAGTCGATGAAGGTTCGAAGAGAAGCAAGCCCAGAACATGAAGCACGATTGATCGACCAGTCCTCCTACGATCGATCAATCGAACATCCGCAACTTTGGGTGGAGAATGAGATTTCATAGGCGATCGATCTATCAAGCTATTGCGATCGATCAATCGCCGACCCTGAATTTTTTTTTTCTTTTCTTATATTTTATTTCCTAAAGCCCAAAGGAATAAACCTAATTTGACCCCTACCCTATATAAAGATGACATCAGCCACGCAAATACCAAGTCTTCATCATTCTCTTGAAGATTGATTATTCTCTTTTCATCACCAAAGCTATTTAGTTTCTTTTAATTTTGTTTGATAAGGGAGAATATCTCACCTCTTGTACCTCTACGGAGAAGTATTCTGAACCCTTTGGTCTTAATGAATATGTTTTCTACTACTTTTGATTTGGTTTGCATACTCATGTCTGAGGTTTTATTGTTTGGAATATGAGATTTTCAAAGAGAAACATCATGGTTCGATAGATACGGTTTAACAATTAGAGTGGCGCTCTTAATAAGTCATAGTAATCCTTCATCTAGGCCTAATTTTACTATATATTCCTTTACTGATCATCTAAGAATTGATTTTAGAACGATTTTGGCTTGAACATCACTTGAGTTATTGTTTTGATCTAATATTTGATGAGTATAACCCTTTAGCATGCGAGAGTTAAATTAATGCGTTAGATGAACAATCGAACCTAATAATAATTGCATGTTTATCTATGTTAATGATTGTGAGAGTTGATTAATAATATAGATTTGACATAGATGGTTATCGCTGCGAGAGTAGATTAACCTTAAAATAGTGATTTGAGTTCTAGGACGAAAGAAAGATGATGTCATTTTCCTCTAGGAGTTAATCCTGAATAATTTGAACTATAAATCCCTGGGAAATCCTTGAAAACCCAACGCTTTTCTCTTATTGCTTACATCGATTTTATTTAATTGCTTTTAGTTATTTGCATTCACATCCTGCATAAAAATCTGAGTTGTCTTAGTTTAATTCTTAATTCGTATTTCTATTGTGGATTCAAAGTCTTTGTGGGATCAATTCCTAAAGTACTACAACTGATTTGATCTGCACTTGCAGCTTTGCATTGTAGGTCTTAGGGTAAAATCTTACACACATCAAATTTTTGGCGCTGTTGCGGGGGAATTTTCCAGTCCCATTAGTTTTACATTATGAATTTCGTCTAAGTTTTAATTTTCTACGCTATTTAATTTCAGTTTTTCTTTTCTCTTTGTCTTTATATTTTAGGTGTATGACCAGAAGTCAAGGTTCTGACAATCTGATCCCACTTGAGTTAGACATGGAGAGACTTGCTAGGACAAATCGATGGTTAGCCAGAGAAAGACAAATGGCTAACAACGATAACATCGCTAATCTTCAAGGCCGAGAGCCTCAACTTAACAAGCATGGACATCCACTTCTCGATGCAGAAGGCAACCAAATCTTCATCATTAAACGAGCTGCTAATCAGAATGGACATGAACCTTGCATTGGTGGAGCACCACCTGCACCTGTGAACAACTAAGGGAGAAAATTTCAACTTCACCAAACCATTGCTGATTGTGATGCACCTGATCAATACTTTCATGATCGGGCAGCCATACGTCCTCAACTTCTCCAAATAAATGACTATGAAATGAAGCCCCAAATTATTAATTTGGTCAAGAAAAACCAGTTCCATGGGCTGCCAACCGAACATCCTATGGACCATATCGATTTCTTTGAGGAAATTTGCTCTACAACAAGGCAAAATGGAGTTCCTTCGGACTATCTAAAGTGTAAGCTCTTCCCATTCTCTATTTCTGACAAAGCTCATAGGTGGCTTAAGTCTTTACCACCAGGCTCAATCATTACATTGGAATATTGTAAGTCTGCTTTTCTCAATTATTTTTACACTAAATCTCGCTCTAACCTCTTGAAAAATAAGATACAAAGATTTCAACAATAACATCTTGAAAGCTTCCATGATGCTTGGGAACACTTTAAAGAGTACTTAAGAGATTGTCCACATCATGGATTTACACAATCTAACATTTTGAGTACCTTTTACAGAGTAATTGACCAGAAATATCAGTTTCGCTCGATATAGCTAGCAATGGCGATTTCACAACCAAGACCGTTGAAGAAGGTCAATCTCTAATTGATAATATTGCTGCTAGTAATAGTAACAATGCTACTAATTTTGACAGGACGATAAGAGTCCATGATGGCGAATCAATGCAGATTGCCGAGCTAAAGATCATGATGAGCCAACTTCTAGAAAATCAGCAACGTTCGATCAATTCCTGTGAAGTTCTCAATGACATAGGGGCTTGAAATCAACAAGGATTCATCAATGATGAACATGAAGGACAAGAGGAAGAAATCAACTACATTGGAGCTCAAGGTTACCTCCAAAACCAAAACTTCAATAACTTTAAGAATAACTCTTATTTGTCTTACATAAATCCTGATGTGGAAAATCCACAAGATCAATTATATCCACCACAAGCGAAAAGCCAGCAAGAAGGAGGCTATAAGTGGGAGTAATTTCCAGCAGCCATCATTTGAGCGTTATACTAACTTTGGCGGAAATAGTTTCCAGCAAAAACCTTCTTTTAATTTTCATGAACCAAAGGCACCTGAACTTTCGGCTAACTCTTCTCAAGACAACAAGATGGAGACGTTGGTGCATCAAATTGCAAATAAAAACCAATCAATGAAAGATTTCAATGCTAGAGTTGAAGGAATCTACACCGAGTTAAATGGAAAGTTTGAAACACTATCTCTACATGTGAAGAAAATAGATGTCCAAGTTGCTCAAACTGCAGATGCTGTCAAAAGACAAAATGGAGTACTTCCAGGACAGGTGGAAGAGAACCCCAAGAACTAGTGCAATGCCATATAACATGTCTTGATTCCCCATCCTTACTTGATGCCAGATGATGAGTCTCTATCCTCACATTCTGAAGGAAAAATCCAAATCAACAACCTAGGGCCAGGAGGAAACAAAGCTAATAAGCTCAAATATCCAATCAAGACGCTTCTCAAAGAAAGAGATCTTGGACAATTCATCTTCTAATGCAAAATTGCAGGCAACAAATTTCCTAATTCTCTTTGTGATACTGGTTCTAATGTTAATGTTATGTCTACAGTGGCTGCAGAGAAGCTAGGACTCCATAAGTTTATACCATCTAACACTACATTAGTGTTTGGAAACTCCTCAATGAATGCTCCGAAAGGTGTTATTCAAGACTTGCAACTTTAAATCGGAAGAAACATCACACCAGCAGATTTCCACATCATGGAAATAGATGAAGATAGACTTTTGACACTTGGGAGAACTTTCTTAGCTGTTGTGGGAGCTGTCATTGACTTCCTCAACGAAAGGATATCCTTTAAAAGTTTTTGATAAGAGTGTCTTTTACCCTGCTATTTCTTTGAATGGTTTTCATACATGAACAACGAGCATTGGGAAAAAGATGGCTTTAGATCCTACAAATAAGACGAGCATTCCTAGGACTGCTAAAAAAGGAGTCAAGGTGATCAATGACATTGACAAAAAAAAAAGAAGAATGTTCGCCAGCTTCAAAATCATGATGCCTCCTGAGTTGAATGATGCGAGCCAAGAAAGAATTCAACAAATGGTGGAATTTACGAAAAAGGTACTTCTTGCACTTGTATTTTGGCATTCATTAGCATGCATTTTCTTTAGCTCTTACACTCATTAAGATTACATTATGCATCTTTCTCTTCATTTTAGGTTCCATTTAGTTTAGATTTAGTCTTAGAGTCCTAGGTCCTCTATGTTGCATTTGCATGCACGTTTAGTCATCTTTCAGGTTCAATGGAAGCCTATGAGAAAGAGGAACCAATTGGAGAAGGAGGAGAACCATGGAGAATGAAGAAGAGCCAAAGACCATCTGAGGAGCTTTACATCGACCACCCAACTTTACCAGGTCGATGTGAGTGGTCGATTTGATCAATTCCAGTTCACCTGAAGACCACTGCATCAACCATCCATGCTCAACTGGTCGATGTGAGTAGCACCAGGCGAAATCCGGTGACACTGAAGGAGTCTTGCATCGACGACCCCAACTCAACTGGTCGATGTGGGTGGTCAATATCAGGCTCCTTTTATGCAAAAATCCGGGTTTGACCCGGTTTGTCCCGGGTTGACCCGGGTACATTTATCTTTCTTATAAATAGTTTTAAAACATTAAACCCCTAAACTTTTCCGATTTTTTTATCCTTTGGTCAAGGACAAAACTCTGTGGTTTCTTTCCTCTGTTGGATGCAAAACTTGGATCTTTTTATGTTTATTTAGTGAAGTTTCTTAATCTTTTTCTCTAAATCCTTTGTCATGTCTTTCTTTGTTTATGCTTTTGTTGATTTTCATGATCATGAGTGAGTAGTTTCCTTGATGGATTATGGGTAGGGTAGATTAGGATGTTTGATGTGTGATTAGTGATGCTTAGGTCTAGATTAGTATGATTTCCCATGATTAGAGAGAACCCATTGCTAGGATTGAAGTAATTAATCAATTTATAGAACATGGTCTTTTCATGCCCGAAAGGTGTTTGTGAAAATGTCTAGAAGACTCAAATTCATGCTTTTCATATCTTAGCCAATTAACACTTGATTTATAAGGTGATTAGTAGACTTATATGGGCTTATGCATTAATGATCTCTAATATACTTCAATAGAGATCAAAAGATTGTCATTTTGGATGATTAGTAGAATGGATTAGTATTTGCGAAAGTGAACTAGTCTAGATATATGATCCATGTCTTTGAAATGGTTTTTTATATGACCATGCATCATTAGTCATAGGTTAAACACTTCTAGTCTATGATCTCTACCCAAAATCCATGCCATTATCATATTTGCTTGTCCGGTTGACTTTTTGTTGACTTTCTTAAATTGCTTTTGAATTTGATTTCTTTAAGTTTAATTTTCTTATGCATGTTTCTATCTTAGTTTCTTAATCTTATTTGATACTTTTCTTGCATATTTGCATTGGGTTGCCTAGGTTGTTAGGATTTGTTACAAATCACAACTCTTGAATTTGGCTTAGCTTCTATAGTGTCTTGCATTCCTTTTGTCTTGACATACTCCTTGTGGAAGAATGACCTCTAAGTATTGCAATGACATCGCCATGCACTTGTAGTTTATTGCTTAGAGTTTAAAGCTTTAGTAGCTGTTGGGGTCAGGTTTCACTCCACTGAAATTAATAGATGGCTAAGTACAAACATGGGTCTAGCCGTACCATCGAGCAAGATGACAAGCCGTGCCCACAGCTAGGCAAGGCGATGAGCCGCACCCTCGGATATATATATAGGCATTAAAAGCAAATCATAACGTCATCTTACCTTGGGAAACAATTGAAATGGTTACGATTCCCAAAAGATAGTTGCGATTTTTACTAAGTATTGACAAATTGCCGAGCCACGCTCACGCAAAGAAGTTGATTGAGACATCAGCACGCTTCGGCTACCTGTCATGCGACGGGTCGGTAACTTGGTCATGCCAAATGGCTCGGCAAGGTGACCACGGATCGGCAAACGTCAGCAAGGATCGACAAATTGGATAGGTAAAATTGCTCGGCAAGGTAAAACAACATGGCGTGCCCACAACTAGGCGAAAGAACAAGCCGAGCCACAGCGAGGCAAAGTAACAAGCCGAGCCAAAGATGCAGCATGCCCACGATTAGGTGAAACGATTTGCCGAGCCCACAGCTAGGCAAAACGGAGCGACGAGCCCATGGATAGGCAAAGCAGCAAGCCCCACGGGCTCTGGGCCCAACCGAGCCCTAGAAGATGTGAGGATGCCGAGCCCAAGATTCCTATGGCAGAAGTAAAGGAACGAAGTAGAAAGCCCACGACTTGCAACCGACTTAAGAGAGTCCGAGGAACCAACTTAGATTTGTATAAATAAGCATGTATCTCTCCCAAAAAAGGGATCCAAAACTTTTCACTTAGCAAGAATACTTAGGTTTACTCTTAAACAACCTCTGTGGTTGAAACTCTTAAACATATCAATACAAACCATCTTTGGATCTTTGTTCTTGTGTTTTTGTTCCTAGAAGTTCTAGAATCCCTAATTTTTCCTAACCAAGTTTAGTTGTTCGAGTTTCGACTCCCACAATTTGGCGCCGTCAGTGGAGAATCTCAACTTTCTGACTCTTAAGAACCACGGAACACGAGATCTGAAGAGATGACTACTGACGGAGAGAGGAGCGGCGAAGATGCAAGCAACACCAGCGCCGATCTTTCCAGAGCAAGGATGAATACTGGAGATCTCCCGCCAACTAACACGGAAGCTGTCTCCGTGTCCCTAACCAAAGTGAAGGACATGTTGGCTACCCTGCTCAAGAAGGCGGAGGAGAAAGACAAGATGAACATATCGACAACGGAAAGACTGGAAGCACTGACAACAGAGAGCCGAACCGGAAACCCACGCACCGGAAGCCCAGCCTCGATGATGAATCCGATCGGGAGAGCCGCAAGGATACTCAACCTCAACCCGATGGCTCTTGACTTTTCGACACCTCGTGATGCACTGAGAACCCTGACAGGATTGCCGCCACCGTACCGTCTAGACGAGCACCCTACCACGGCGACTAGACCAAACATGACGAACCCAATTCACTCAACTCTAGGAGCACGAAGTAATCAGAATATCGACAACGGGTCGATCCCCGCAATTGTCCTTGACAAAGAGGATCATGAAGAGGGAGAGCGCAACACGGAGCGTACAGCTGACGGAGAGTTTGCCTCAACGATGGCAAGAACCCGAACCGGTGGAAGCAATGCCAACCAAGGACCAGCTAGGAACCTGTCCGAAGAAGAAGAAAATCTCCTCTGGGTCCAACAGACACAATACGGTGATGAACTAAGAATAATGAGCCGAGGCCAGAGAGAAGAGCTAGACAAAATCCGAGCCTCCTTGGATCGTGCCACTGCCGAGGTGAGAGCCGTCCGATCCCAGGTGCACAAGGCAACCAGTAAAGTCCCAAAGATTGATGGTGTACTAGAAGAAGCGCATAACACGCCGTTTAAGGCTCGGATTACCAAGGCAAGGGTCTCCAACCTCGGGAAGATCAAAGTTATGTTTTACGAAGGAACCACCGACCCAAAGGAGCATATAATGGCGTTCATTATTGCGATGGGTCAAGCCAATTTTAGGGAGAAGGAAAAAGATGCTGGTTTCTGCATCCTGTTCGTGGAGCATCTAAAAAGCGCAGCCCTCCAATGGTTTTCCAGACTCGAGCGGAACTCTATTGATGATTTCCAGCACTGTCTGCCACTTTCCTAAAATATTACTCCATGTTTATGGATTGAGGAGCTTCCGATGCCGACCTCTGGACATTGACTTAAGGGTTTACGGAGACGCTACAAAATTTCATGGGAAGATTCAAGGCGGTGATGTCAAAAGTCGAAGGTGTAAGTGACAAGGCTGCCTTGCTCGCATTGAAGAGGTCGCTATGGTACGAATCAGAGTTAAGAAAAGAAATCGCTTTGAACGCGTGATCATCGATCTAGGACGCGCTACACCGAGCCTCGAATTTCATAATCAACGAAGAAGAGATGAAGGTGTTATCTCAGAAGTACGGAGTGGCAAAAATGACGAGCCGCTCCTTCCAAGCTTCGAACCCTCCGCCTCATAGGAAAAATAATCAAGGAACCAGATATATACACTACGAGAAACCCAACATCGGAGGAGCCCATAACATTAAGTGGGAACAGGCCGAGACAAAGCTCCGTGGAATACATGGACACGAAATCCGAGCTCTTATGAAAAAGGCTTACAGCGAATACCATCATATGCACGGGGATTCAACTGCGAACTCCCGAACCTTGGGAATAAAGCTTGCAGCAAAACTAGTGGCTGGAGAGCTTGGTGACCCTGTCAGCCTTAAGGATTTTGAACAAGAAGATGTAAAAGATCAGCCTAACCCGACGAACCAGAATGGTGATCCCCCAAGCGAGGAAGACGAGATGGCGAAGTGACACAGTCAGGTTCTCAAAGGAGGATAAACATGATAATGGGCGGATCCCAGTACTATTTGGCTACGGTATCTTTGATCAAGGCATTCCAGTGGAGAGCCGATGCTAGCATCAACTGGCCAGAGCCCTCCAAGCTTCCCAATGACATAATTTTGTTCGAAGAGAGGGAAACCACCGGCATCGACCGATCGCATAATGAACCCCTTGTGATAGAATTAATTGTGAATGATTGCAACGTCGCCCGAGTTCTGATAGACACAGGAAGTTCCGTATACGTAATCTTCCGGGAAACTCTCAGAAGAATGACTATCGACCTGTCCAAAGTCATAGCCACTCCAAAGCCATTGACAAGATTTTTAGAAGAAACGATGATGACCCTCGGGATAATCAGGCTACTTGCCCGCGCTGGAGAAGTGACCAAGATAGTGGAGTTTTCGGACGCTGATCATCCGGCGATCTATAACGTAATAATGGAGACTCCCTGGATAAACTCCATAAGGGTTGTACCGTCAACTTATCACCTCTGCATCAAATTTCCAACCCCCGATGGAGTCAAGACAATTTGGAGAAACCAAAAGGAGTCATTTTTTTCCTAACTGAGAACAAGCTCAAAAATCCCGTCACAGAGCTAAGTGCAAAAACCAAGCAAAAGAAGATGAAAGCTAACAGGGAGCCCACCAAAGAGTTGGCAAAACTCTTATAGTAATTACAGATCACAGAGGATCGCGAGAAAAAGAGCGAACCTACTTGCGACTCTATTATTTCAATAAACATTGACGACGATCATCCGGAGCATTGCGTCGAAATAGGAGCCGAGCTGAATGACTTGATGAGGGAAAAACTGATTTCTTTTCTCAAAAAGAACGTGAACACTTTTGCATGGGCAGCGGAAGATATTCCCGGTATAAGCATCAATGTGACGTGCCATGAGCTAAACGTGGATCCAACCTTCAAACCATTAAAGCAGAAAAGAAGAAAACTTGGACCAGAGAGAGCCCAAGCAGTGAATGATGAGGTGGAAAGACTACTACGCGTCAGATCAATAGTCGAAGTAAAATATCCGGGATGGCTCGCTAATCCTATGGTGGTAAAGAAGAAGAATGGAAATTGGCGTGTGTGCATAGATTTCACTAACCTAAACAAAGCCTGCTCGAAAGATAGCTTCCCACTTCCACACATTTATCGACTAGTCAAAGCCATGGCGGGCAACAAACTCCTCTCATTTTTGGATGTTTTTTTCGGATACAATCAGATACTGATGAATCTCAACGATCGAAAAAAGACTGAGTTCATCACAGACCGCAGAATATATTGCTACAAAGTGATGCCGTTCGGCCTAAAAACGCCGGAGCAACTTACCAACGATTGGTAAACAAGTGTTCGCTGAACAACTCGGAAGGACGATGGAAGTGTACATAGAAGACATGCTAGTTAAGTCATTGGAAGCAAAGGATCACGTAGCTCATTTAAAAGAATTTTTAAAGCAACTAAACCTGCATAACATGAAGCTCAACCCGACCAAGTGCAGATTTGCAGTGACATCCGGTAAGTTCCTTGGATATCTAGTCACTTATCCGGGGATTGAAGCCAATCCGATGCAGATCAACGCACGCACATAGATGGCTTCCCCAAAAACTAAGCGTGAAGTTCAACGGTTAACTGGACGAGTAGCTACACTGAATCGGTTATCTCACGATCAACTGATAAGTGTTTGCCTTTCTACGATACTCTACGCGGCAATGAGAGGTTCGAATGGACAGAGAAGTGCGAACATGCATTCCAGCAACTGAAAGAGTACCTAGCCAGTCCACCAGTACTCGCGAAACCAGTAAAAGGCGAGCCATTATTCCTTTACAAGGCTATTTCCACAACAGTAGTGAGCGGAGTACTCATTAGAGAAGAGCGAAGAGAGCAGAAGCTGATCTTCTACGTTAGCCAAACTTTGACCGATGCCGAGACCATATATCCGCAGATGGAGAAGCTAGCATTATCAGTAGAAATCTCTGCCCGGAAACTAAGACCATATTTTCAGTCGCACTCTATTGTAGTCCTGACCACCTTCCATGTACGATTCCCCTTGCATAGTCCGAGTTAGTCAGAAATATTAGCTAAATGGGCAATCGAGTTGAGCGAGTATGATATAGAGTATCGGAGCCGAACTTGCGCAAAATCTCAAGTTCTCGCAGATTTCCTGATCGAATTCCCGGAAGAAGAAATAGAAGAACCAGCTCCAAGCTTGGTATGGAAGCTTCACGCAGATGGGTCATCGTCAAAACAAGACTCCAGGGTAGAAATAAGACTAACCTCTACAACGAGCGAAATCCTCGAACAATCATTCCGCTTGGGTTTTTGCGCATCCAATAACGAAGCAGAGTACGAAGCCTTAATCGCATGAATGAGACTTGCTCATGGACTCAAGATTACACATATCCATGCCTTCTGCGATTCACAGCCATGGATGATCGGATGGAAGCTTATCTGAGAATCGTTAAAGAACTAGCCGCATAGTTCGAAGAATTCACGTTGACACGAATACCTCGCGGGGAAAACACTTCGGCAAATGCACTAGCAGCACTCGCATCCACCTCCGATCCAGACCTAAAAAGGATAATCCCGGTGGAGTTTATCGAACACCCAAGCATCGATATCTCTGGCACTGTTAACACAGTTACTTGATCCCAAGCAGCTAGTTAAGAAAGAGACACATCTGAAGGAGTTGTCACAGTAAAAGATGGCATTGACACCACCGCCGCAATGGAACGGGACCAAAACGAGGGCCCTTCGGCTAAAGACAAAACGGTCGAGATAAAGGAAAAACCCAAAACGGATCCCCCAGCCGAAGAGGAAGCAGTTGAGATGGAGGAAGATCTACGACCAACAGAAATGGAGTACGGATGCAACAAAGAATGAATGGGAGCAATCCGCGTAAACATCATGGACGGCAAAGTACCTACCGACGAATGGGCTGCCCGAAAACTCAGAGCTCAAGCAGCACCGTATATCTTACTCGATGGAAACATCTTCAAATGGAGATTTTCAGGACCACTGGTGGCTTGTGTAGAAGGGAAAGAAGCCAGAAAAATCATGGAAGATGTCCACAGTGGATCTTGCGGTAGTCATTATGGCGAAAGGGCACTAGCAATCGAAATCAAGCGTCACAACTACTACTGGCCAACAATGGTAAAAGGATTGCGAGAAGTTTTCGGCCAAATGCGAAAAATGTCAACGGAATGCTCCAACAATCCATCAACCTACGGAGATGTTATCTTCAATTTTGGCTCCCTATCCGTTTATGAGATGGTCCATGGACATCGTTGTACCTCTACACCGATCCAAGCAGAAACGATTTCTACTCGTTCTAACAGATTTTTCTCCAAATGGGTCGAAGCAGATTCTTACGCCAACATACAGTATTGGCTCGCAGTTTATCTCAAGAATATTTGAAGCTTTCTGTGAAAAATGGAAGATACGACTCAATAAGTCCACGCCACGTTATCCGCAAGGAAACGGCTAAGCTAAAGCAGCAAACAAGACAATCCTTGATGGTTTGAAGAAATGCATTGACGTAAAAAGGACGCTGGGATGATGAAGTTGAAGGCGTGCTATGGTCTCATCGGACGACTCCGCGGCGAGGTACCGGAGAGATACAATTCGCTCTTGTATATGGCACAGAGTGTGTAATCCCACCCGAAGTAGAATTTTCCAGAGTTTGCTGCAGGCTCCTTTCAGGACAAGAAGGATTTAGTCATCTCATGTTACTCGACGAATTGGACTTGATAAACGAACGACAAGATCAAGCACTAATCCAGATTCAAAACTACCAACAGGCAACAACAAAATATTACAACACCAACGTTCGAAGCCGGAAGCTCAATGAAGGCGATTTGGTTCTTCGAAAAATCTTCTAGAACACAGCCGAAAGAAACGCCGACAAGCTAGGAACAAACTGGGAACAACCTTACAAAATCTCTAAGGTAGCTCGGGAGTGTACGAACTCGCCAATATTTCTGACATTCCAATACCAACATCTTGGAATGCAATGCACCCAAACCAGTACTATCACTGAGATACTTCACATGAACTATGGGATGGCTTAATCCCTGCAAAGGGTACGTAGGCAGCTCATCTTCAGATGGGTTCAGCTGTCCCCTCCCTAAAAAAGGGGGGGGGGATTGGATACGTATACTTGTATACTCCCACCTTTGTAACAGACTCTATGTCTAATCAAAACAATTATTTCAATTTTTTAACATCACATCCTTTATGGATTACTTAAGTCTTATTAAAACAGACATCTTGTTTACTTTCGTTGTTGTTGGCCACAACAACGAACTACTACATCCTTTACGGATCTTAACTATTACATCCTTTACGGATTTTATGCGCGCTAATGTCTACTATCGGAGCATGTATGTTGATGGAAAGAATATGCGTAAACCAAAGTACATATTCAAACCCAGCAACCAACCGCTGGTCATGACATCTCAGAAACATAACACTAAACGTATATCGTTAGTGTGAGATAACTAAATATGTTTCGTCTAAACCCAGCAATTAATCGCTGGTCGCGGCATCTCGGAAACATAACACTAAATGTATATCGTTAGTGTGAGATAACTAAACATGTTTCGTCTAAATCCAGCAACTGCACGCTGGTCGCAACATCTCAAAAACATAGTGCTAGACGTATATGATGATATATGTTTAAATATGTTTGAATATGTTTGATCAAAAACATAGTGCTATCTTTAAATATGTTTGATCTAAACCCATCAATCATACGTTTTTTAACATGCTGGTGTTCAGCAGCTCCAAAATATAATACTAAACGTATACCGTTTAGTATAAGATACTTAAACATGTTTCATCGAAATGGGCATGTAAGTCAAGACTACATCGCAGGCCCTAAAATCGAAGTAAACAGTCAAAACCCAGCAATCACTCCCTCCTTAGCAGGCTGGTCTTTAACATCTTAAAACCCAGTATACATCGCTTCATAGCACACTGGTACTTAAACACTTCGCGCAGAAATGCGAGTTACCTTAACACGCTTCGGCCAACTAATCTACAACTCGCTACGACTATGAGTTTGAAGCAAGGGCATCAAGTACAACATTTGGGTTAGAACAAAATCAATACTCTTTACAATTTTTTGCAAGATACCCTTGAAAATTGGCCCTTGAAAATTCTCATGAAGAAACAAGATAATTTTGGCTTGTCGCCTCGATAATCTTATCAACTTGAAAAGATTTCCTCGGTAAAATGCCTTGTCACATTTTCCGCGGCAAAATGCCTCGTCATATTTTTCTCAGCACAGCATCTCGTCACGCCCTTCTCGGCAAAATGCCTCGTCATATTTTCCCCAGAAAAATGCCTGGTCATGTTAAGCCCGACATCCCATCATACTCAACATCTCGGCAATATAATCGAAGACACAGCTCGACAATGTGATCAAAGAAACGGCTCGGCAAGTTGTAAACGCCAACATTTACCGCGACACTTTCCACCGGTTCGTTGCCAATAAGGTCATTCACGGAGTCGGATGAAACGGGAGAAATCTCCAGCTCGTCCCTAAGATCGATGGCAATTCTCTCGAATTCATCGTCAGCTCCCACGAGTTTGGCTCTCCACTCTTTAAGCCTTTCCACCTCGGCATCCAGGGTCGTCGGCTCGTCACCTTTGAGGATATTGATCAACTGGAGCCAGTCTGTGCTTTGCCGCCTTTTTGGCCTTCTTAACATTTCCCTCATGCAAAGCCAGGGTCGACGCTAGCTGCCTCTTCAAAGAAGCTATCTCGACAATAACACGGCTCGGCAACCTGACATGATAGATGGGCAACATGATCAAAGAGATGGTTCATAATTTTCACAGAACGGCTCGGCATATTGATTTCAGAAACGACTACTTTCACCTCGTCACCATCATCACTGAGTCTGACGAGCTCGGGGGCTAACTGTTGGGGTCAGGTTCACCCACTGAAATCAATAGATGTCTAAGTACAAACATGGGCCTAGCCGTACCATCAAGCAATACGATGAACCGTGCCCACGGCTAGGCAAGGCGACGAGTCGAACCCTCAAATATATATATGCATTAAAAGCAAAGAGTGATATCATCTTACCTCGGGAACCAACAGAAACGGTTACGATTTCCAAAATGATAGTTACGATTTTTACTAAGTATTGACAAATTGCCGACCACGGTCACGCCAAGAAGTTGACCGAGCCATCAACACGCTTCGGCTACCTGTAATGCGACGGGTCGGCAACTTGGTCACGCAAAATGGCTCGGCAAGGTGACCACGAATCAGCAAACAACAGCACGGCTCGACAAATTGGTCACGCACAATGGCTCGGCAAGGCAAAATAATACGGCGAGCCCACATCTAGGCGAAGTAACAAGCCGAGCTCACAGCAAGGCGAAGTAACAAACCGAGCCCACGATGCAGCAATCCCACGGTTAGGCGAAGTAACAAGTCGAGCCAACGGCTAGGCAAAGCGATTTGCCGAGCCCACGGCTAGGAAAAGAAGCGAGCGCCACGGCCTCTGGGCCAAACCGAGCCCTAGAAGATGTGAGGATGCCAAGCCCAAGATTCCTATTGGCCAAAGTGAAGGAACGAAGCAGAAAGCCCACGACTTGCAACCGACTTAAGAGAGTCCGAGGAAAAGGAAAGATAAACATGAAGAGAGGAAAACCTGCGAAGATATAGGAAGTTTTCCTTATCATTTTAGGATTCATTTTAACCGACTTAGATTTGTATAAATAAGCATGTATCTCTCCCAAAAAAGGGATCCAGAACTTTTCACTTAGCAAGAATACTTAGGTTTACTCTTAAACAACCTCTGTATTCGAAGCTCTTAAACATATCAATACAAACCATCTTTGGATCTCTGTTCTCGTGTTTCTGTTCCTAGAAGTTCTCGAATCCCTAATTTTTCCTAACCAAGTTTAGTTGTGCGAGTTTCGACTCCCATAGTAGCATCCTAAAGTTTGAGCATTCGAACCTAAGTATTCTACGCATATAGTTTTTGGCGCCGTTGCCAGGGAGTATTTTATTAGGCATTAGGATTTGGATTCTTTGGAGTCTAAGTTTGTATTTTTATATTTTACTATTTGATCGTTCTTGTTCTTGTATTTCTTCTTCTTGTGTAGGTGTATGATCATAAGAAGCAAAGGCACACCAAGTGATATTGATCCTAGGATTGACATCAATCGGTTAGAGAGACAAGTAAGAGAGGCAAAAAGGGAAAGAGAGCGGTTAGATAACTTAAGGTGTTTAGACATGGAAAAAATCATGCTAACCAAGGTTATGGAAACCACCAAGAGAGAGAAGCACATGGAGTTGGATTAGGGAACCAACCTAGAGCTCCAATTAACCCTCCTAGGGAAGAAAGAAGGATTGGTACATTTGATGAACCCCTCACTAATGGGACAAGGACGGGCATTTGACCTCCTCCATGCGCCAATAATAATTGGGAGATTAAGCCTAGCCTCATCAACATGGTGCAAAACAATCAATTCTTTAGATTGTCTATGGAAGATCCCATTGAGCATTTGGATAACTTTGATCCTTTGTGTGGAACCGTCAAGATGAACGGAGTTTCGGAAGATGTAATTAACCTCTTCCCATTTTCTCTAGGTGATAAAGCCTCCCAATGGGAGAAGAGTGTAGTCACATCCTCTATCACCACGTGGGAGAAGTGCAAGAAATAGTTTTTGGCTAAGTTCTTCTCCAACCAACGAACCGCTAAGATAAGGAACAATATCAAAAGCTTTCAACAAGGACCAACCGAAACTTTGTACGAGGCTTGGGAAAGATTAGAATGTTATACACGTTTAGGCCCTCACCATGGCGTGTCCAAGGAAGCATTGTTGGGAATATTCCACCGGGGAATAGAGGAGAAATATCACATTGCCCTCAACACCGCTAGTAATGGAGATTCTGCAAGTTTGACAGTTGATCAAGGAGAGCAACTAGTGGAGAACCTCGCTCAAATTAACCATGTTACAATAAAGAGTATGATCGGACGGTTAGAGAACCAAAAGGAGAGGATCATAAGGATCAAGGAGTAGAGTGACAAGCTTGGAAAACTTCTTTGTCTAACAAGAAGCAAGTGCACTTGATTTGTGATTTTGATGGAAACAATGAGTTGGTTGGTGAAGCTTGTCAAGATAGTCAAAAAGAGATAAGCTATGTGCAAGGTCAAGGATACTGTCAAAAGGGTTTCAACCCCAACTATAGGACACACCCAAATTTGTCTTATAGGAACACAAATGTGAGAACCCTCAAGACCAAGTCTATCCTCTAAAGCCATAAGGGTTCATCACACAACAACAAAGTCAAGGATTTGCCCCTCAACAACAACAACAAGGGTTCATTCCTAAGCAATAATACACCTTTCCAAACCAAGTTGCTACAAACTTTCAAGGTCAAGCTAGCACTTCTTTTCAACCCACACCTCAAGACCAAGAGATCAAAGCTTTGTTGCAAAGGGTTTTGGAAGTACAAATCAAGAATAGTGCGGACATTGGGAATAAGTTTCTAGAGGTCAATAATAGAATTGATAACATGTATCAAGAGTTGGATGGTAAGATTACAAACTTGGCATCACACATTAAGACCATTGACCTACAAATGGCGCAAATGATTTCAAGTTGTAAGGCTTAAAGTGGTATTCTCCCGGGTAAATCCGAGTCTTAACCCCAATGCATTTTGCAATGTTGTGATATTGGATGAAGAGAAACGTTGGGAAGCTCGTCATGGATCATTGATAAAGCAAGAATTTGAAGAGGATGAACTCTACTTGGATGAGTTGGCCAAACCATTTGAATGCCCATATGTTGAAGAGTCTATTACGAATGATGAAGATCTTAAGGCAAAAGCTCCCAAGATCATGATGAGATAGGAACCCCTTACCATTAAACCCTCTCCATACGAACCAAAAATTCCATTTCCTCGTCCGATATTTAACAAGATGCTCAAGAGAATTTTTACAAGGTTCAAAAATGATATTGAGGAAATTGGAGTGAAGTTGCCCAAAGGAGATGGTATTGCTCAAATCCCTATCCATAGGCAACTTATTAAGAGATGTTGGCTAACCATGGTAAAGTCATGGATGTTATGAAGAACTATGAAGAAAAATGTGGAGACACACAAGGACTTAAAACTCTCTCCAAGCAAGGAGATCCGGGTACATTCTCTCTTCCACGCTCTCTTGGCGATATAAAGCTTGACGATGCATTGTGTGATTCCGGTTCAAACGTCAATGTTATCTCTTATGATATGTTTGAGACTTTGGGCGTTAAGAGTTTGAAGGGTAACACTAACTCCATCACATTTGCGGATGCTTCTTCTAAGTTTCCAATTGGAATTCTCGAGAGCTACCCCTTGAAGATAGGGAATTGCATCATCCCAACCGACTTCATGGTTGTGGAAATGGATTTCGCTAAGAAGCTCCCCTTCATTCTTGGCACACCTTTCTTAGCACCGCGGGAGCCTTAATGGATTTTCACAACAAGAAAGCTATCCTCCACAATGTCAACTCCTATGTGTCCTACCCTATCTCTCCCGCCCCAAGAAGACTTTGTGGCACAATCTCCTATGAAGAGGAAGAGGTTGACCAATTGATGAGTTTAGAGACCTAAAATGTGCCCTCTAATGTTGAAAAAGAAACCCTTTCTAAAGGGAATGAAGAGAATCTCCAAGAGACTTTTGATGGAGATGGTTTAAGTTTGCTCTTCAATGAGCAAGAGGGGAAGGTAACCAAGGCTATGGCACCTATTGTTGTTAAATAAACCCCAAGTGCGAAGAAGAAAGCCTCCCTCACCCTACATCCCATTAAGATGGTTGATGGATCTCTTGAGTGCAAGTCAAGGTACAAGGGCGGTTTGAAGCCTTTTTCCAAGGCAAAGATTATTCTTACCCCGGGGTTGAACAAGGATAAGCCAAGAGTGCTATGAAGGAATGTTTCAAGGTTGAGATGACTGACTGAGACCAAGCACCAAGGATGGTTCTCATACTTCCCCCGCCTAGAATCTCCTCAAACCGCAAAGTTTAGCGACGTTAAACAAGCGCACTAGGGAGACAATCCCTTGGTATCCTTGTACATATTTCTATCTATGTTTTAGCTCTTTTTCTTTGTGTTTTTGTATGCTTGAGTTTGTAGGAAGCAAGAGGGACAAGCATTGGTCAATTGGGATGCAAACAAGGCATTTTCGAGTCTAAGGTAGCCTGCATCAACCAGCCAAACTGAGCTAGTCAATGTGGCTGGTCGATGTGAACAGCCCCAGAACAACTGAGGTGTGCTGTATTGACCCATGGCATCGACCCAGTTGATATGGCTGTCGATGTCAGCCGCCTCCACCAAGGTAAATCTTCTTTGACTTTCTCAAACTATTGACTCGGTTTACTTTGGTTAAAGCCGGTTTTCTTTGATTTTAAACATAATTTCAAATCTGTTTAGACCCTCTGAAACCCTCAAAAACGAAACCTTCCTCTTCTTCTCCCATTTCACAAACACTTTTGCATAAAAAGCTCTCTTTTTCTCTAAAGCTCTGTCTTTTCTCACTCACACACTCACCCACTCAATTTTCAAGAGGATTTCAAATTTATTATTCTCATTTGCTATAGTCATCCTCATCATTTTCCAAGCACAAGGTATGCTCTCTCTCTCTCTCTTTCTCTCTCCCTCTCTCTCTCTCTCTCTATCTCTTTCTTAAACCTTCTCGTCCATTAAAATCCAAGAAAAAGCTTGAATCTTGATTTCATGGAGTTTTTAGCTTAGAGTTATAAGATTACTTGCCATGGCTTTGGATAAGGTTTATATGTCATGGGTTATTGATTCCTTAAGAGTTTGAGATGCTTTAATGGTCCAATTTTGAAAATTCAACCTCTTAGGGTTCTTAGGGTAAATAGTGACAAAAGTGAGTTTGATTTTTGAAAATTTAGAGAAAGTGGACACTTGATTGAGTTTTGTCATTCAAAAGCTACCACTAAGTATGCTTGATCATTACATTTTATTACACTATTGAGTAACCCTCAATTTGGCATGTTTTGGATTTGAATGAAAATGAGATTTTCTTGAAAGAGGAATGAACTTTGAAATGATGTTCTCCTATTATCTTTTTTTTTTTTGTTGGTGCGAATTCATTGGTTGATTGGTTATGATTCTATCCATCCATGCTCCTTGAATGATAAATTGGTTGTAAAATGATGTATAGTATTTTTGTGCTTTCTAGTGAAACTTGTTATCATTAGAGAATTGTCTTTTGTAGGAACCATCACCAAAACCACCAAACAATGGTTTATTCATGAATGGGACAACAACCTTCTCAAGAGAATTATGTGTTTGGGGGAATGGATGGACGAGAGATATAGGTTTTTGAATGAGTTGGATAGAGCCACCTTCCATCCCCCACGCTTTCCTTGTCGAGACATTATGTTCGAGATGGGTATCCGAGACCAACTGGATGACTTCATTGGGAGGATGCATTTGGGAAACATCTCCCATATGGATTACTTGACTCATCCCGAGTGAACCAAGCATTTATTAGCCACGATACAATTCATCAAAGATGGGGAAGATGGACATGGACGAATCCACTTCATGGTCGATCCAAACAACTACTCTATTTCCTTCCCTGACTTTTATGAAGTGTACGGTTTTCCGGGTTTCACTTTTGGTTCAACACAAGTGTTCCATGAAGAGTCCACCGTGTGGAGAAACATAGCAATGGATGGAGCTTATTCACGAAGATCATCTCGCATTTCCAAGGTGCAAAACTCACCATTCGCTATGCTCTCCGCCTTTTGGGAAACACATATATGCTCGCCATAGGCCGGGTGTTACAATATCCAAAAGTTACGGATGTTGTATCGTGTTATCCGGTATTGGCTACACAACTATCATGGACACCCAATCGAATATGATCCCGACTTCTATCTCGACGCCGCATCAATGTTCCTCATCAATCTCTTGCTAATTCACTTTAACGTCTCTTCCGAGGATGATCCAAGGATCTACATTGGTTGAATGCTCACCCCACTTTTCCAACGGGTGGGAGTGAACCTCGATTTATAACCGCCTCTACAAGAGAGGCCAAAGATGAACTTCGACTACTTGGTGCTAACGCAAACCTTAGCGGCATGCTTCCCCAACAACACCCTCGCTTACCGGTTCATGGATGAGGATGAATCCGCCCTATGTTGCTTCTTACCACGACCAAGATATTGCAATACAAGTTTTTTCGAAGACCTCAAGTTCTCAATACCAAGAAGGTTCATATTCGATCTCCCTCCACCTCAAGACTACCACTCCACACACTACAAGCTCCAAGGTACCATTCCTATCATTTGTTTTTAACTATCATTTTTGCAATATCTATGTTTTCTTTTCCCCTCTCTTCGGTTTTGCTTTCTCACCAGGACGGTGGGAAGTAAGTCTGGGGGAGGAGAATGGTTGATAATGATCATTTTATTTGTTTTGATTTCCATTTGCGTAATGAGTCCTATCACTTGCATTGTACATGATAAAACCATAAAAATCCTAAAAATTTGAATTTTTTTCGAAAATACAAAAATATGTTCTCATTTAGTTGCATTGCATAGACTTGTATGTTCATTCTAGGTTGTATTGTACATATGAGAACAATGATAGAATTGCATAGTTAAGGTCTTTAGTACATGGCATCACTTATGAATATCTAGGTAATGCTTTTCTTATGCTAAATAAACCGTGAAAAGCTTGTTTCTTTGCATCTTTGATCTCTCCGCTCTATTTTGTCTAAGTTATTGTTGATTGAATTAAAGCCAACTCAAACTTATTTGACCATAATTGGACTTAATTCTCTCACTTATGGGTTTTAGACCTTAACAGTGGTTCACAAATACACATTCGAACCATTTTATATCCCTTTTTACCACTTTCCAATGGATAGAATGGCCAATCCCGATTCAAATACATCTTTTGAATGAGGATGGTACCACACCTTAGAAACCCTAGCCTTTCTTTGAATCCTTCATTAGTGAGGCCTCTTATAATTTTGCACTTCATGCATAA
Source organism: Pseudoturritis turrita (assembly GCA_900406555.1). Lineage (NCBI taxonomy): Eukaryota > Viridiplantae > Streptophyta > Magnoliopsida > Brassicales > Brassicaceae > Pseudoturritis > Pseudoturritis turrita. Next base: position 273,863 of record OVBL01000064.1, read on the forward strand.
AATCTCTTGAGATGGAAACCACAAGGTTTTTCTTCCATTAAGAGTAGTCTCATTGGCTAGTGAGAGGGTCTTGGCATTTTTGTTTGGGTCTTGTGAAGGTTTGAGATGGTTATTGGGTTTGTGAGAGTGTGAGTTTGTTAAGAAGTGGAGTAGATGTGTAAGTATAAGAAAGAGCTCCCTAGAGTCAACCCCAAAAGAAAAAAAAGTTGAAGTGATTGGAGTTGAAAACAAGTGACTAAGAGAAGTTTTTGGGAAAGGTGAGTGAATTACAAGAGAGTGAGTTGGATAGAAAAATGGAAGAATCATCTTGTATGGTCAGATTGTTTCCCTTCTCATTTGGTTTTGTGTAATGACTTGTGCCTTGTGTTTAGAGAAGCCACCAAATGTTTAAGCCTTCTTTTACTTCGCATGAAGCCTTTTCTTACCAAACCGATTGGATTAGGTCGATTCCCCATTGGTAAAACTACACTTTTTGAACGGCTAATTGAATGTAGGGAGTTGGTGAATATGAAACATTTAAGAAGAAATTGTTCAAAATGGTACGCTTTCTGACTTTAATGTCAAGCGGGATACCCTCGTAGGGAAAATTGTAGAACTAATACACCATTTTGGAAATACCAGCGCTACCCTTTAAGACCAACAGAGTTAACGCAGAGCGATGGCAAACTATCTGTAGGTTGACATTTGCAACCCAAATAAATGTAGACTCCGCAGAGTACAAGTAGAGATAGAAAAGAGTACATGTAGTCTCTGCCATTGGAAGCAGAGTAGACGCAAACACTGTTTAGATTCTGCGTATATTATGCAAAAATTTGGCAAACACTGCTGTGCTTTTTTACAGTTAAAGTTTCGCAGACCAAACCACCTAACGGTAGACCAAAGGCAGTATGGTATCAAACTTTGGGATAATTCATTTTCACAGGTTTTCCCCCTAATTTTTGTTCTTATTTATTTACGGCACTTCTTTTATACATTATTTTGTACAGTTTAGTACGAATTTAAAATAAAAAAACGAAAAAATCATTATCATGTGTTTCTTTGTTCACGAGCGACAATATATCAAGTATTCCCTAGTAGTGCATATTTTCTTTTAAGCGCCATAACTAGTAGTGCATTAACCTGTATAAACCAAAACGAGATAAGCATCACAAAAAACTCAGTGAAAACCGAGTGGTTAGGGTATCGCAGACTGAATGAATATCACCAACGGCAGAAGGCAATCACCAGTAGTGCATTAACCGGTATAAACCAAAACGAGATAACCAATCTCGAAAAACTGAGTGAAAACCGAGTGGTTAGGGTATCGCAGACTGAATTAATATCACCAACGGCAGACCGAAGGCAGACTGATATTGGAGAATTCTTTTATAGAGATTTTGTTGTTGTTGTATATTTGTATATACTTCCACTTCTTTTATACATTATTTCTTGATGTTTATTACAACTTATGTTAAAAAGAAAAACTCAATTTTTTTCGTTATCATATGTTTCTTTGTTGAACACAGACAATATGTGAAGTATTTCCTTGGTATTGTACTCCTTTATTAACCATGGTTATTTTTTTTAATTCCATTCTGTTTTTTCCAATGTAAATAAGCTTTTAAACTCTTAGATTTAAGATTACTTTGGACTTATGACGTCTAAAGAAATGTTAATCGTAGTTTTTACTTTGTTTTAATTGGTTTAGGATTTCGCAGACTAAATGCAGATGTAGCGCAACGCTTTTGAAGAGTTTCTACTATATGAAAAGGCGGCGCTGTCTTAATTGTACGATAAAAGGAGGCGCCGTCTTAATTAGGTAATATTATTTTAAATTTTGTTCCATAATATAATTCGGTCCTCAATTTATTTCTTTCAGGCCTACAACGAAGCCCATAAACCTTAAAAAACACAACATTGACTCGTCTTCTTCTTCCCCTCAGCAATCCTAGAGCAGACGAGCGTAGCTTCAATTTTTTTCGTTCTCTTCATTTGGGTGATATTTCTCCGATCATTCTCCGAAATAGTGTAATTCCTTTGAATATATCATGGATAAGAATGATTACGAGATGGATTTTCCTGTCAGGATTTTTCTCCAAAGGAAAATAGCCAGATCCAGATACCAGAATAAACTACAATTCGAAGTTCAATCATCTTCCACTGGCGAAATGTGTAGTGGGTGAGGAAGTCTTGGATTATGTCCGTAAGTCACCGCTAGGAGTTATTTGTAAGTTTGAGAAGTTGGGTTTCAGATCGAGTGCAAAATTTGTGCATCATCATCTTGTTTGCAAACACCTGGAGTGTGAAAGCCCATTTGAATTGTAGTTTTTGATCACGGGGCAGCCAGCATGGTTCTCGCTATTCGAGTTTGAAGAGATCAAATTTCTTAACTGTAATGAAATTACGCAGTTGGATGGGTTGGAATCTTCTCAAGCTACTCACGAAAGCTGGAATCGCTTTCGGGATCTTCTCAAAATACGCCGTTCTAGTCCTTGTATTGAGGATATAGAGAATTTGTGTACTAATAATGGTGGAGATATAAGCAAATCTTGGTCCAGGGAAGATAAAATTAGGCTTCGTTTTTCTAGGTATCCTATCTAACGGTCTGTTGGGTGTTGATCGGCGTATCGAAATTCCACTTAACCTAGCTAGGTTGGTGATGGATTTGGCAACTTTCGAACGGTATCCCGGGGGAGGGTTGCTTACAAAGATCTTGTTGAGCAGGTTAAGTTAGTAACTAAAGAGAAGATATGGCAAGACTCTTATGTTTTGAAGGGGTTCATGCAAATTCTACAGGTCTGGGCGTATGTTTATGTGCCCAAAGTGGGAGAAAATTTGGGAACACCTATAGTGTTTGAAGGTATACATCTGCTAAGATACAAGGGAAAATTTGGCAGACCCGATATGGAAAAGATCTTCCCGAGTGAAGAGGTATGTATATCTTTGGCACAGTTTGTTGAATTAAAAATGTAGACTTTTGGGAGAGTAAGCCCCAATGGCAGTGAGGCAGAGTCAAGTGGCAGAGTCTGCCACAAGAGTCGGCCACAAGTTTACATTTTCCCTTCCCCAGAATTTTCGCAAAATTTGTTATGAATTACGCACACTTTTGGCAGACGTATGGCTGACAGTTATGTAACCATATAACTGTGTTTTGTAGGTGACTGTAACTACTATGTGTGAGAGATCCCTGGCAGAAATGTATCTACGTTGGAAAGGTAACGACATAATAGATGTCAAACTTGATAATCTCATCAAATACATTCTCTCTGGCCAGCCGTTGGTGGACATCAAATGGACAATATCAAAAATGCCCAGTCCCACAAAACCGCACTAGAAAAAAGAGGAAAGTAGTTCATGAAGGAAGGAGAGGAAAAGGGGAAAAAATTAAGGGAATTGAAGAGCGAGATAGAGAAAAAAAGAAGGGAATTGAAAAGCGAGATGGAGAAAAGAGGAACAGGAAGAGAATTGATGAATATGAAGAAAAAATCGCAGAAAAATAAGATGACGAAGAAGATGTCGGCCGTTATGTCATGAAACCGAGGTTGCATGTAGCTAATATCCCATCTACTGGTTCAAGAGACATCATCGACATCATTGAATATGTCGTGGATAAACAGCAGACCATGTTTGACGCAGTAGTAACTAAAATTGAAAATGCCAACTTGGATCAGCAATGATTAAATTTCGAACAGCAACGAACTATCATGGAATAGCAAAAAGTTTTGAGTGAAACCTTAAACAACTTGGCACAAGTCATTGCAAAGCTGATGGAGAGGATGACTTGTTTCGAGCAAGATACTCGCTTCTCTAACAACAAACTAAAACCTGACAATCGCATGGTATGTCCAACTCAACAATTATTGAAATAAAAGAGCTGGTAAGCTCTGTGAGATCATGCTCTATCAGATATGGTAGAACAACAGAGGTTCATGGCATACTCTGCGTGACCATGTTGTATCATTCATTATGTGAGACATGTAATTGTTACGTCAGACTAATAAAGGCATCCAATACTATTCATTATTGGCATCCCTTAATATCTATTACGGCAGAGTATGCCATTAAGGTGTAATCAATTGAAGCTGAGTATGCCATTTCGGTAGAGTAATATTCATTACTTTTAAATTTTGCAGAATGACGAAGAAGAGACTACGGTGGATAACAAAGGAGAAGGAGATGATGGCAAAGACAACGAAGGAGAAGGAATCAAGGTTGTTACCTCTTTTTCAAATGATAAAAGAAGAGATGCCAGAGATAATGGCATCGAGGCAGAGGATGCCAAATAAGAAAATGTAGGAGATGATGGCATCGAGGCAGAGGATTCCAAAGAATAACATCTTCAAGATGATTAATGATGGAGATGGTGAACAAATATATGGGAGTGAAAAGGCAAAGGATGCCAAAGAAGAACATCTTTAAGATGATGGTAATGATGGAGATGGTGAAAAAATAGATGGGAGTGAAAAGGCAGAGGATGCCAAAGAAGAATATCTTTAAGATGATGGTAATGATGGAGATGGTGAAAAAATAGATGGGAGTGAAAAGGCTGAGGATGCCAAAGAAGAACATCTTCAAGAAGATGTTAATGATGGAGATGGTAAAAAAATAGATGGGAGTGAAGAGGCTGATGATGGCAAATAAGAAAAAGGAGAAAATGATGCCAACGTCTGCCTTCAGGAAGAGGATGCCACTGCAGCAGATGATGATAAAGAAGAGGTTAGTGATAAGGCAGATGTTGCCAAATAAGCAACTGATTGTGAAAAAAGAGATGGGAATGAAAAGGCTGAGGATGCCTCTTGTAAGGCAGATGATGGCAAAGAAAACATTTGTGCAAATGATGACATTACGGCAGATGAAACTAATGTCTGCATTGAGGATGCCGCTGCAGCAGATGAAACCAATGACTACATTAAGGATGCCACTGCAGCAGATGAAACCAATGTCTACATTAAAGATGCCAAAGAAAAGGCAGATGATGGCAATCAAAACATTTGTGCAAATGATCACACTAAGGCTGATGATGGCAAAGAAGAAAAAGGAGAAAATGATGCCAACGTCTGCCTTCAGGAAGAGGATGCCACTGCAGCAGATGGTGATAAAGAAGAGGTTAGTAAAAAGGCAGCTGTTGCCAAAGAAGCAACTGATGGTGAAAAAAAAGATGGGAATGAAAAGGCTGAGGATGCCTCTTGCAAGGCAGATGATGGCAAAAAAAACATTTGTGCAAATCATGACATTAAAGCGGATGAAATTAATGGCTGCATTAAGGATGCCGCTGTAGCAGATGAAACCAATGTCTGCATTAAGGATGCCACTGCAGCAGATGAAACCAATGTCTGCATTAAAAATGCCAAAGAAAAGGCAGCTAATGCCAAAGAAAACAAAGGTGAAGATGATCCCATTACAAAATTGATAACCAACGTCTGCATGGAGACAGGTGCTTCCACTGCAGCAGATGGTAATGATGGCTCAGTGATTGACATTGAAAGTTCTGTACATACATCGGATTCAGTCAAAATCATTTAAGGAAGAGGAAGAGGAAAAGGAAACTCCCAGGCAATTAATGTCATTGAACCATCAGTGGTTAAGCGACAAAAATCTTTGCTAGACCAACAAATAGGACCAAATAACAAGGAGTGAAAGGTTAACTAAATCGTCGACAGTTCGTGTTGTACCTAGCACCAAAGTATAACTAATAGCCTAGAAATCTGGTTATGATATTTTATATGGAGATGTTGATGAAGCAGTGATGAATACTCTGAACGTATTCAGAGCCGATAAGTAAGTACCCACAGCCATTCATATCGTGTATTTTATCTTGCAGTCTAACTTGAATGTTGATTTCTTCGACAAAACAAATATTTATCCAACTGGAGGGCAGACAAAGGCCCATGTATACTTCGACCTACTTTTGAAGCCGAGTGAATGGTTAGTAGATGTGGTAAGTACATTCTTCCTAAACCGTTGATCTATCAAAAGTGTTTATTTCATTTTTAGCTGGCTGACAGTTGTTGTTGTATATTGGGCAGACTCTGCTTTTTGTTGTTGTGTATCAGCCATACTCTGTTTTGTTGTTGTTGTGTGTATAGTAGACTATGCTTTGGTATCTAACATTTGTTCTTCTTTTATTATCAGCACATTGACGCAGTAATGAACTTGTATAGACTAAGGCTAAAGAGAAATCCTAGTTCTTTCAAGAGTCAGAGGATTGCTATATTGGACGCACCATTTGCAATGCTTTGGAAGAATAGGTACGAAGACCGACGTAAATATGAAAGATGGCTTAGTGGTACACACGAAGTCGTGCAAGGTGTTCTTCCAGCTTATGCCGCAACAAATTTTGTCTGGCTCAAAGATGTTGATACATTATACTGCGTTCTACACGTGGGCAATAATCATTGGGTTGGGATGGTCATATCTTTGCTTGACCGGGTTGTCGACATATATGATATCTTAAATTCGAGTCAAGCAGATATTCTGACTGCGGCGAGGCCTTTTGCTCAAATGGTTCCTGCCACAGTTCAAATGTGGGATCATGACTACGATAAAGCAGAGTATGACATCAAAATTGTTAAAGACGTTCCCAAAATGGGCCACTAGTAGGTGATTGTGGAGTATACGCACTCAAATACATTGAGTGTCAAATGTTGGGATTGCCACTTTCAGAATGTCAACTGTGTAATGCAAAAATGAAGAAGTGGACGTAGAAGCTCGCTGCGGAGTTGTTAGCCAAGACAACTTCGTATACCGAACAACCCATGTGTGATAAGCAGATGTTGGCAGCTAACTTTGATCCCTACGATGTTCAAATTTAATTTCATGGTCAGTATTTATATGTATATAGTAAATATTACATTAACCAAAGTCTGCGGCGTACAAGTAGAATTTTTATTTTTCCTTCGTTAGTAGAAGATAACTTATTCTGCTTATTCTTTGCTTACACGCATCATAAACTGCGCCTTCTCTACTGATTTTTATCTACAAGGGTAAAAAAAAAATCAACCCTTATAGAGTATAAACCAAGAAGACGTAGCTTCTGCACTGCATCTTCTTTGCTTACACTCAACATAAACCGAGATGATAAGCTGACTCTGAATTTAAGCTGCATCTTCTTTGCTTACACTCATCATCAACTTCGCCTTCTCTACTTATTTTCTTCTACAAAGGTCTTAAAAAACAACCATAAGTTTTAATCCAAGTCTCAAAATAAAGAGATTCATAGCAGTCTATGCCAGTAGTAAACTCTACCAAACACCTTCTGCAGACTATGCCAGTAGTAAAGCTAGAGTTTTAAATCAATCACAAATCAAGAAAATGAGCATGTGTTCGATTATGTCCTGCTTTATGGCATTTTGAGCACATGTGCACTCTTTTGCGCTCTGGAAAATACTATTTTTCATCTTTGGGGATGGAGTACTCTGCGAAAGTTTAGCTTTCTTATTTGGTGTTTGAGTAGTCGGAGAATTACGAGATCGTTTCCTTGTCACCTTTGGCAAAGGAGTAGTGGGTGAAATATTATCGCTGAATGAAGTACTCTGCTTCGTTTTCTTCTTTGTGTATGGAATCCTCTGCTTCGTTTTCTTTTTTGTGGATTGAGTCCTCTACTTCGTTTTCTTCTTTGTGGATGAAGTACTCTATGAAGGTTCTGTTTTCTTCTTCTTCCATTTATTACGCTTCAACCGCTTAGCATTTTCAATAGCAGAAAGGTATCTCTTTGGCTTTGGTCTACCGGAAGGTACTTTTATGACTGGTGGCATACATTGTTCTAAACATGATGAACAACAAAGACAAAAACATAAACATAATGAAAATACATAAATAAAAGATAAGAGATAAAAGAGTTGAAGAATTCTTCTCTAAAGTGGCATGATGAGGTGAAGATTTTGTCCAAACATCAAAAAGAGAGTTTGGATCCAATCCAACTCTAGAGGTGAGAAAAATTAGTGCATAAACATAAAGATAAAAGATACAGTTGAAGAATTCTTCTCTTAAAGTGGCATGAGGAGATAAAGATCATGTCCAAAATATCAAGAAAATAGTTTGGATCTAATCCAACTCTAGAGAGGAGAAAAATTAGGGTTTTTAATGTGCTAAAACATATATATATTAAACTTAAGGGCATGAATGGGAGCTCTAGGTAGGTTTCCTAGACCAACTCCATGTACTTCTCTTTTTTGGTGGTTTCCACCACCTTGGTTAGCATGGTTTCCTTCCATGTCTAAACGCCTTAAGTGTTCTACCTCCTTTTCTCTCTTGTTTCTTTAGCTTGCTTCACTAACCGATTGATGTCAATCCTATGATTAAAATCACTTGGTGCTTCTTTGCTTCTCGTGATCATGCACCTTCAAAAGAGAGAACAAGACAAGAACAAGAACGATTTAATATTGAAATAAAGAAAAATGAACTTAGACTCCCAAGAATCCAAATCCTAATGCTTAATACTCCCCGGCAACGGCGCCACAAACTTGATGCGCACTAATCTCACCTTCATTAGAGAGTAAGGATACAATTAGGCGATCGAAGCTTTAAAATTTATAAAGCCTCAAATAAAACCACAAGTGCATGGTGCATCGAGGTAGTACTTAAGGGTCGATCCCAAGAGACTAAAGATTACAACACTAGAGATACGAGAAACAAACTAAGCTATAGCAAATATTTTTGGGGGTTTTAACGGTTTGAAAGATGAGAAATACAAGAAAGTAAAATGCAAGAAGATAAACAAGATAAACGCATTGAATCATGGGCAATACTATCATGAGAACAGCGGTGCAAAAGATTGTATGAAACACCATCCTAGAACATGGAACTCAATACTATGACTAATCCACTTTCGTGGTACTAACCACTTCATTTTATCACCTAATTGTCATAGACTTTTGCACTTGCAATTAGATAATAAATGAGCATTAACGAGCAAGTCCAATTAGTTCACTAAACACCCTAAACATCAATGGTTAATTGGCTAGGATATGCAAAGCTCACAAAAGGTTTGGTTCAAACATTTCCACAAACACCTTTCGGGTGTGAAAATGACCAAAGGTCTAGATTTTGAGTGATCAAGTCAAAACTAGCTTTAATCTCAACATAAATGGAGGATCTAACAATAATCAACCCTAATAATCATCATCTAACCATCAAAGCATCCTAATCAGGCATGACTCATAGTTCAACAAAAGAGAAAACATGGATCATGGGCATAGGTAATTGACTAGGGATGATTAATAAGTAAGTAATGATTCTAGGACAAGAAATCAAGTTCAATTCCAAGAAATGAATCCCATAAAGTAGACTAGTTCACTTTCATGAGACTAATTCATTCACTAATCATCTAATTAAGCTAATTTCTCAATTGCAATTAAAATGACTAATGATCTTTAATGCATATGTCCAATAAGTCAACAATCCACCTTAATAATCAAGTGTTAATTGGCTAAGATGTGGAAAGCATGTTTAGAGTTGGTCTAGACATTTTCACAAACACCTTTCGAGCATGAAATATCCATGATCAAAGATTTGATTAGCAAAGTCAATCCTAGCTTTGGGTTCACTCTAAACATAGGAAATTACAAGATTCTAAACCTAAACATCATTAATCAATCATCAATCAACTTTAATTTAACATAACCCATAATCCATAAGAAGGCTAATCCTAAACATGATGAAAAACAAAGACAAAAACATAAAGATAATGAAAATACATAATTAAAAGATAATAGATAAAAGAGTTGAAGAATTCTTCTCTAATGTGGCATGATGAGATGAAGATCTTGTCCAAACATCAAGAAGAGAGTTTGGATCCAATCCAACTCTAGAGGGAGAAAACTTAGTGCATAAACATAAAGATAAAAGATAGAGTTGAAGAATTCTTCTCTAAAGTAGCATGAGGAGATGAAGATCATGTCCAAAACATCAAGAAAATAGTTTGAATCTAATCCAACTCTAGGGAGGAGAAAAATTAGGGTTTTTAATGTGCTAAAACATATATATAGTAAAAGGGAAAGGTACCGGGTCAACCCGGGATAAACCGGGTCAGACCCGGAATTATGCAAAAATTGTATACTGCAGCGACCTGTCCCATCGACGTGGTGAAGAGGGCAGTTCGATGCAGTGAACATCAGCCTCTTTCTTGTCTGGTGCAGCCCACATCGACCTGCTGCATCGACCTGGTGAGTTGTGCAGGTCGATGCAGCCTACACTGGATGGTTTTTGGCTCCTCTTTGCTTCCTTTGGTTCTCCTTTCCTCTCCAATTGGATCTCCTTTATCCTAGGCCTCCATAGTACCCAAAATAGACTCAAAATGCAATGCAGATGCAACATAATAGACCTAGGACTCTCAGACTAAACCTAAACTAAATGGAACCTAATATGAAGAGAAAGATGCATTAAGTAATCTAAATGAGTGTAAAAGATAAGGGGAATGCATGCTAAGGAGTGCTAAAATATGAACACATCAAGCAACCCCAGGAACCACTGCTACACTCTGAATCGACCAGTACCCCTACAACTGGTCGATGAGGTGATCGATGGCGAGTACATTTTCAACACAAATCCATGTTTGACCCGATTTGTCCCGGGTGGACCCGGTTCCTTCCCCTTTCACTATATATATGTTTTAGCACATTTAGAACCCTAAGTTGGACATGTTTTTAGGATTTCTCTGTAATGTTTAGTACTTTGATTTTGCTTGGATCTTTTATGATTATTTGAAGTTTTCTTAAGTTTATCTCATTTCTCTAATCATGTTTATCTACTTATCATCTTTTGATTTGATTTCCGTTGTTTCCATGAGTGAGTAGTAATCTTATGGATTATGGGTTTGGTAGATTAAGGTGATTAGAAGTTGGGTTTAGGTGTATTAGGCTTGGACTATAGGGAATCCTTCATATGAGATGCATTTAAGGCTAGGATTGAAGTAGCTAATCACTCCCTAGAGCATGGTCTTTTTACGGCCGAAAGGTGTTCGTATAAATGTCTAGGAGAATTTCATATAAGCAACTCACATCTTAGACAATTAACACTTGATGTTTAAGGTGATTTGTGGGTTTAGGGACTTATAAGTATCGCTTCTAGATTCATTAATTGCAAAGAGAAAGTTTATGATTATTAAGGAATTTAGAAAGGGGATTAGTACCACGAAATTGGATTAGTGCTAAATTAGTGATCCTTGTCCTAGAAATGGACTTGATTAGAGCTTAAGCACCGTTACCTAATAAATAATCTACCTTGATCAATTTTCTTATCCCATGATCCATATTTCCCTTTTATTTTATCAAACTCGTTTATAGCTTAATTTGGTTGACTTTTTGTTGACTCCTCATATTGCTTTTAAATTGCTTTCTTTAAGTTTGGTTTGTTTATGCATTCTTTCTTTTATCATGTTTCTAGTTCTTGTTTAGTTGCTTTACTTGCTTATTGCATCATTTGCTTAGGTTGTTAGTTTGGTTACTAAAACAAAAACTCATATTGACTTAGCTTTATCAGTACTTTGCATTCTTATTGTCCAAATCAATTTTCTTGTGGATTTGATCCCTAAGTAGTACACCGATTTGCCATGCACTTGTGGTTATTTAGGGTTAAAACTTAGTAGTAGTTTACCTCCTATCATCCTATCACAACCGACCATCCCATTCCCTTTCGATCGAATGACTCGGCTCTATCACAACCATTTATCTCAATCCATTACTATCCGATAGCACGGTCCTATCACAACCGCACATGCCATTCCCTTACGATCGGATGACTCGATCCTATCACAATCATCAATCCCGATCCATTACCAAAGGATAGCACATTTCTATCAAAACCGCCCATCCCATTCTCTTACGATTGGATGATTCGATCCTATCATAATCGTCCATCCCGATCCATTACCATCCAATGGCATGGTCCTATCACAACCGGCAATCCCTACACATCTCGATCGGATGAGCTAGTCTTATCACAACCGCCCATCATGATCCATCACAATCACACACAATCACCACATTCCCTAACACAAGTCATGAAACGCATTTCTAACTAGTTCATCACTCACGATTTCAATCCAGTACTTAGTCATTTCCACAGTCTGATTCTCCATTCATTACTTTCCATAGTCGATACATTCCTTTAACACCTTAAATAATCATGCCACAATTAACCATGGATCGAAGCAACATTTTACTCATAACGACTTAATCCTACCATTGCCACATTCATCGAGAATCAAACATTTTTATAGCCTAGAACGCGATGAATAAACATCTAAGATCTCAAGAAACATATATTATATAAAAACCTAACACAGTCATGCATCATTCGACCATTATCAAACCAGTACCTAACCAAGAACGCTAAGAACATTCGATCAATCCTACGAAGAACATTAAGCCATCTCAAGAAATTTTTTTCCAGAAACATACTCACATTCAACCAATGATCAGCAATAAAGATCAAAAGAAGAAATTAGGCATCTACGTGAAGCCACAAGTCCCATCCTCATCTTAGCCAAATCTTATAGATTTGAAGACTCTGAACCCCTTTGATGTTTCCCGGCAAGGATTCCTTAGATCCTCCACACTCTATCCTCCCTCTGTGACTTCTTTCTCCAGAACTACGTTCTCTATGTGATTCCTTTCTAAAAGCGATTCCTTTCAGTTGTGAAAGAATAGAGCTTCGAAGCTCTTTTTATAGGTAATGATGGACTAGCTCACCAAGCCAACCACTTAATGCCATTTACTTATTTGGCACTCTTAGATCTTGCCCACCAATTTTCAACCATTTCTCTGCAAGACTTCTGATATCTAAGGTTTTAACCCTAGAAATATGCTGCAAGTGTACATACAACTGCAATAGTATTTAGGGGTCGAATCCACTAGAAACCAAACAATTACATTACAAATTGATGAGATTTGAATTAGTTGGTTCTATTTGGGCTTCATTCCATGCTGAAACTTCACTTTCCGCCAGCTGAAAAATATATGGTGGTTCGGACTTAATCCCTTGAAAAATATTTTTACCTTGCTTTCCAAATAAACCACAAGAGCCATGGGAATAACTCGCATTTATTGCTTTGATGCCGAGGCTAAATTCGCGTCGGTTGGGTCATCGGTGGCTCGGTTTTCTATTGTGACAGTCTCGATTGAGCCGTCAGGGTGTTCGTTGCTATTGCTGCTGGAAAATTGGACAAGTCTATTGTTGGTTTCTCTCACACCTCGGATCAGCTCGGGTGCTTCGTCCGTTACGGTTGACCTGAAAATCACTGGGGTTTGCTTGTCATGCTGAGGTGGAAGCGGTAGCCCTCCTAACATCCTCGGTGCGCCGGCGGTTGTGTCACAAGGATGGAAAAATCAAGGGCTGTTGGGCTGATGCTGAAGAGTTGCCTCCTGGATCTCCTTGTCAGATTTGCTCTCGATGCCAAACCTTCGGTACGTGGATTCCAGGCTCACTATTCCGAAGTCAGAGTGTCAAGGCTCTCGTTTAACGAGTTGTCCACCTTGTCTTGCTCGTGTACCTTCTTGAGCAGGGTAGCCAACATGTTCTTCATCTCGGCTAGGGATTCGAAGCGGTCTCTGTGTTTCCTGGGGAAGATCTACGGGATTCGCATCTCCGTAAGGATGACTTCCTACAGAGTAGGCTGCGTTTTCGGTGACTCGGTCTCCATCGGTAGTAATCTTCTTAGATCTCGATCACGGCAGTTCAAAGAGTAAGAAAATATTGTCTCCCCAAAGATGGCACCAAATTGTGGGAGTCGAAACTCACACAGCTAAATTTGGTTATGAATTTTTTTTTGAGCAAAAACTTCTAAGTATGAACTGCTGAAAAAGAGATCTAAAGATGGTTTTTATTGCCGATTTGTTAAGCTTTTGAATACATGATTTTGCTTAAGAAAAGTGTAAAGTATTTTGTTATATGAAATTTTGGATCCCCCCTCTCTGAATGCCTTCTCCTCCTTTTATAGATACCAAACTACACCCTCTGTGCAAGAATATCGGAATATTTCCTTTTTTCTAGGACTTGTTTTCTTTTTTCTCCTTTTGCCGACATTCGTTCGATCCAATTTTATTTTCTAGGGCGAACAGCAACTTGATCATCCCACGGGCCTTGTAGCCATCGCCTCGGCCTATTGAAGATTCGGCTCGTCACCTCGGCCCATCGAGATCTAGGCTCGTTGCCTTGGCCCATCAAGGATTCGGCTCTTTGCCTCGGCCCATCTTCCCACCGAGGCCTTGGCTCGTCGGCTAGGCCCATTGTCAAACTCAATTCCTTGAAATCCCATAATGCGCCTAGCCATTACTTATCTATTTTTATGTTAATATTGGCTAGGTGGAAATTGCCCCCAACAGTTAGCCCCCCAACTCGTCAGATTCAAGGAGTGATTGTGACAAGGTAGAAATGCCGAGCCAACAAGATCAACATTGTGGGCGTCGAAATCAACACAATTAGAATTTGTCGGAGGTTTGTTAAGGGGGATGAAATTTCTGCGGATGAACCACGAACGGAGAGATCCAAAGATGGTTTTTATTAAGCTGTATCGAAAAGCTTTCGTACAAGAGTTTGAGAGCAAAAAAGTCTAGGGTTTTTTGCTAAGTAAATTGCGGATCCCTTTTTCAAAGGATGTACATAGATATATATACTAGTTTGAGTCGGCCAGGTCAATCCTAAAGAGATAAGGAAAACTTCCTAATCCTTTGGGATTTCCTTTTTAGCGAAGTCGGCTTGACTTCGTGGGCCTCTATATCGTTGTAGGCCGAAGATGGGCTTGTTGTCTTCGTATAGAAATGACTTCGTCCGCGTCGTCTTCTGGCTTCATGTAGACTTGATTTCGGCCAGACAGTTTCGTATGGAAATTACTTCGGCCGGACAGCTCCGTATGGGAATGACTTCGGCCAGGATCGTCTTCGGCAACTCTGACTTCGGCCAGACAGCTCCGTATAGATTTGACTTCGGCAAGACAGTTTCGTATAGAAATGACTTCGGCCGCGTCGTCCTCTGGCTTTGTATAGACTTGACTTCGGCCAGGCAACTTCGTATAGATTTCACTTCGGCAAGACAGTTTCGTATAGAAATGACTTCGGCCGGACAGCTCCGTATGGGAATGACTTCGGCCAGGATCGTCTTCGGCAACTCTGACTTCGGCCAGACAGCTCCGTGTAGATTTGACTTCGGCAAGACAGTTTCGTATAGAAATGACTTCGGCCACCTCGTCTTCTGGCTTCGTATAGACTTGACTTCGGCCAGGCAACTTCGTATAGATTTCACTTCGGCAAGACAGTTTCGTATAGAAATGACTTCGGCCAGGCAACTTCGTATAGATTTGACTTCGCCAAGACAGTTTCGTATGGTTTTGACTTCGGCCAGACAGTTTCGTATGGTTTTCACTTCGGCAAGGCAGTTCGGCCGAAGTGGACAGCTTGGCCGAAGTGGACAGCTTGGCCGAAGTGGACAGTTTGACCGAAGTGGCCTGCTTGGCCGAAGTGGCCTGCTTGGCCGAAGTGGCCTGCTTGGCCGAAGTGGCCTGCTTGGCCGAAGTGGCCTGCTTGGCCGAAGTGGCCAGCTTGGCCGAAGTGGCCAGCTTGGCCGAAGTGGACTGCTTGGCCGAAGTGGACTGCTTGGCCGAAGTGGCCAGCTTGGCCGAAGTGGCCTGCTTGGCCGAAGTGGCCTGCTTGGCCGAAGGGGCCTGCTTGGCCGAAGTGGCCTGCTTGGCCGAAGTGGCCATCTTGGCCGAAGTGGACTGCTTGGCCGAAGTGGCCGAAGACCGCGGGTTGCTTGCCGAAGACCGTGGGTCATGGCCGACGACCGCGGGTTGCTTGCCGAAGACCGTGGGTCATGGCCGAAGTCTCCGTGGGTCATGGCCGAAGACCGCGGGTCATGGCAGAAGACCGTTGGTCATGGCCGATGACCGCGGGTCACGGCAGAAGACCGTGGGTCATGGCCGATGACCGCAGGTTGTTTGCCGAAGATCGCGAGTTGTTTACCGAAGTCTCCGTGGGTCATGACCGAAGACCGAGGGTCATGGCCGAAGACCGTGGGTCATGGCCGAAGTCTCCGTGGGTCATGGCCGAAGACAACGGGTCATGGCCGAAGTCTCCGTGGGTCATGGCCGAAGACCGCGGGTCATGGCCGAAGACCGTGGGTCATGGCCGCTGACCGCGAGTTGTTTGCCGAA
This sequence comes from Pseudoturritis turrita, assembly GCA_900406555.1. NCBI lineage: Eukaryota > Viridiplantae > Streptophyta > Magnoliopsida > Brassicales > Brassicaceae > Pseudoturritis > Pseudoturritis turrita. Next base: position 289,986 of record OVBL01000064.1, read on the forward strand.
GTGAGGCTGCCGAAGTGAGCTTGGCTTACCGAAGTGAAGCTGCCGAAGTGGCTAGGCTTGCCGAAGTGACGCTGCCGAAGTGACTAGGTTTGCCGAAGTGGCTAGGCTTGCCGAAGTGAAGCTGCCGAAGTGGCTAGGCTTGCAGAAGTGACGCTGCCGAAGTCTCCTTTGCCAAA